>CM043804.1:21882366-22089866 GCA_023974075.1 Chaenocephalus aceratus | reverse complement strand
GCCATAAAACGTACAAATAAATGAGGTTCTATAAGTCAAAGGTTTTGCTAAGCTGGAGATAAAAGGTTTTTTATCCAGTGACGGGAGCAAGAAGTGATCAGACCTTTTTTAAAGCCGTAAAAGTCGCCGAGATGTGACTTTGGCAGATTTGCACCATCAGCATTTTTGAAAACACACGGAGAGAGACGACTTGTACAAACTCCCCGCCTGTGAGGCCACACACGTGCACGCTCACCACACGTGCAAGCTCACACGCATGCCAGCTCTCACACATGCACGGTGACTGGGCTTTCCAATTTATTTCCTCCGCCCCCAGCCCCCCCCCCGCCTCAACGCCTCATTGCGGACGTTAATGGCTTCTGCGGAGTAACCGTTTAAAGCGCACTAAGGGAGAATGATTGGTTGGACTTGTGGAGTATTTATCAAGCTCTGCATTGGGCCATTTTAAATCCGAATGCTGCTCAGGATGCCCACTTCCATGTGCCTGCTTACGCTGTCAAATCCAAGTTTATTTAAATGGCACGACATTGGTGTGCTTTACAGATTAACACACACAGATAACAGATGCAAGAAAATTATAAATAAGTCATGTGAAATACAAGTCAAAAAGACAGTAAAAATACAATAAAAATATAAGACATGCCATAACATGTAGGGCTCAGGAGGACACACATCTTTAAAAAGGAAGGTTTTCTACACACATCATTTTGGACGCTGTCTGTCTGTTAAGTAGCGCTCACTTTTCAGACGTATTAAATATAGGAGCTCATAGAAATAGGTATGAGTTGTCAAGACCTCGCTAATTGAGGCGGAGAATGAGCGACATATTTGTTAAGACCCGCGGACGAGGGCCGGACAGACATGAAGGCGTTCTCATAACAGCCGTTGACAGTGTCTGAAAGTAGCCTCGGGGCATTCATCCTTCCCCTCCCTCCCCCATCTGCCGTCTCTCGACTTTTCCTCCCATTCAGGCAGCAACCTGACAACAAAGAGAGAGATGTGTTTAGCAGGCAGGTCTTTGCGGGTTTATTCCTTCTGTCCACTGGAGCGAGGAAGTGAAAGACCAGTCTTGTTTGTCTCTTCTGTTTGTCGTTCTCTTTTCGCTTCTCCTCTCCCAACACATTTACCCATCCAGGGAGAGGGAGGGGGAGAGAGGATGGCTTTTTATTTTTTACAAAGCCGAAACATTGGACAGGCTAAGTTTTGTCAACAAGACCGAGAGCCGCTTAGATTGGCCCAGAACATAAAGCGATCCGAAGGTTTGAATCTGGGTCAAAGGGAAGCGGGCCTAATAGGGATCCGGCTGATCCAGCCTAATCTGTGTATACTTAAAAAAAATGAGAAAGCCATTTTAGATATTTAGCCTGTTAATTCACTAATCCTAAATCTCCTGTGTAGGAATGCCCATTGGCAGGATACACGCACGCTCAGTATTTGGGAGTGCAGTCAGTCAGCCCACCATTTTCCTTTTAAACATTTTTTTTTTCCCCGAGACATATCTGCTTCCTCAGATTCCCCTTCCTGTCGAGTTTGCTATATCAGAAAATGTAGAGGTATGCTATTAGACGAGAGGTTTTTCCAAGGAGGTTGAGGTGAGTCATTGCCAAGCGTAAGTGTGACAGACAGACAGACAGACGGGCGGGCTTCTGGAAGACGGCAGCGCTTCCTGGAAAGACTTTTGTCTGGCCTGCAATTGATTGGGTCACCTCAGGGAAATGGGCTCAGCCAAGACTGTAACTTATAATTGTCCCTCCCCCTTCTCTTGGTGGGGGATCTAAGAGCCACCCATGGTATAGACACAGTGTGAAAGTATTGTTTCCCAAGGTTGTTGTCCATCGAAGGCCCCCGTGCAACGCCTTAATTGGGTTTCGGTGTTCGATAGCACAGGTGGGGTCCTGTGCTTTGGTGTTCAAGCAGTAAAGTAACTAAGTACATTTCAAGATCTGAGTACTTCTCCCAACTCTGGCACTCAGAAAATTAAATCCCAGTCAAGAGATGTAATAACGAAGCTTAAGAACAGCGTGGTTTGAGACGAAATGTCCAAACACGAATCAACGTGGCTCTAATTTCATTTCGCATTATATCCGCGGTGATTTCTTTGTCACATTTTGCACCACCGCCTGTATGTGGCAGCGGTCCAGCTGGTTTCTTTGAGATACGGCAGCTGGTTGGCCAGCGGGTGGGTTAAAATGTATGTTTTTAAATAATTTGTATTGCATTAAAATTTAAAGGGAGTTAGGGCAGCCATGCATATTTAAACCCCCCCTCTGGACATGAATTGAAGGCTGGCGAAGTATTGAATTACCTCCATGTGTAAAGTGAGACTCGACAGTCATAGTAGTTCACACCTTACCTGCAGTGACACGGCGCGTTCGCTGCCTTATCTCCGATGCAACCCGAGTTTTCGGAAGGGGAGGGTGGGTACCGTGAAACATGAACTCCCGATTCTGTCTGTGCGGTGGCTGCCTGTCAGGAACAGCAGCCGAGGAGAGATTTGTTACATAGAAATTGCGGGCTATCGTTAAACTAGCATATGGCCGGGTGTTTGTGGAGAGAGATAGGGGGCCTATGGCGGGGGGGTTTATTGTAAAAGATGGGAGCTTATCGCTCGTGGGCTGCCAGAACGGGGGATTTGGAGCGGCAGAAAAAGAAAGTGATGTATGGCGGGCGTGAGTCACCTGAGCTCATGAGAGGGAGGGAAGCAGCAGACATACAGAAAGCAGTCCCTTAGCAACGCAGCTGCCTCACAGCCAACTCATAAGTTTTCCATTCGACTTTGAGCGATGGCACATAATGGCTGCCTATATTTGAGCTTAAAAACATGAGAGAGAGATTAGGCTCTGCAGCGGTGAAGCCACTACCTTGTTATTATTAATCGGTTGTAACCTTGTGCTACACGGTGTTTTCTCGTCAACACGCCCGAACGGCATTAACTCGGTTGGAGACATCATGTTTGATTCGCCCCGCTGCTGCATCACAACACGTGAGGCTTTGCTGCTAACTACCGCAAATCACTTCCCATCACTTCCCTGGAAGCCCTGAGTGCGTCGGCTCACAGCTGGGGGGGGGGGGGGGTGGGGGGGGTGGTGTGTGTGTGTGTGTGTAACACAAACTGGCTCTTTTCTTTTATTAAATCTAATCCCTTATAACCTGTGCTGGCTCGGATTCATGTGATGCTTTGGCAGATTCTCCACCGGTGTTGCTTAGCGTTGTGTTTCAAACATCCCCCCCGGCTGCCCGCAGTGTTTGATGTCTGGGGTTTCTTTTCCTTTCCATCTCTTTATTTAGATACTGTGCAAGTCAAACAAATGTTTTCTGACACTGCGGAGGTCCTCGTACTTCAGGGTATTTCTTTTATCTGTTTCTAAAAACGACATTCTCCCCCCGCAGAGCTTCCCCTCAGACGAAGGGTGGCCGTTCGCCAAGTACCTGGGAGCGTGTGGGCGCATGGTCGCCGTCAACTACGTGGGCGAGGAGCTGTGGAGCTTCTACAACGCGCCCTGGGAGAAGAGGGTAGACTTGGCGCGTCAGCTCATGGACATCGCCGAGCAGCTCACCAACAACGACTTTGAGTTCGCCCTCTACCTGCTCGACGTCAGCTTCGATAACTTTGCGGTCGGCCCGCGCGACGGGAAGGTCATCGTCGTGGACGCGGAGAACGTTCTGGTGGCAGACAAAAGGCTGATCAAGCAGAGTGAGTACCGACACCTGTATGTACTGTATGTGTGGGTGTTTACATCCATGTGTCTGCCGGCGATTCCTTATTTCCTTATTTCCCCTGTTGCTATGACAATTCCATGTGGGTTACACCTTTAGCTGGAGAGGAAGGAAATGTTCCTTTTTCCAGGACAGTGTTTACATTACACTACATCTTATACAAATTGCTAGGGCTGTACCCGAATATTCGTTCGTTGGAGTACTATTCGAGTTGCGGCAGCCAAATTGAATTGATTGAAATCTCCAATATCAACGTAAGAGCTTGTGCCTCTTCGGGGGGTGCTCACACTTAACCATAAATGTTATCGTTCACTTTCTCCGTCTTTATGTGTAGATATTACTTTTTCTCCGTTAATCTCCGTCACGTTGTTTCCATAGCAACAACAACTTCCTGTCAACAGCGCTACCTCTCCTTCAAAATAAAAGCATGTTCATACAAAATAGAAAGCCAAGCCAAATTACACTTAAGACACACAACTGCAACGCAAGTAACAAACACAATGCGATATCCTTTTCAATTTCAAAGAACACAAACCGGGTTATATACATTAACAAATAACTATAAAACAACAATACTGTAGAAACAACAAAATGAATGCCGTGAATAAACTGAAATACTCGTGTTGAAGCGGTTCGCTGCTGCCCCCCCCCCCGCACGGGCCAAATATTCGCTGCTGATTACTACCGAATATCCGGAGCCCGAAAAAGGGTATTCAGGACACCCCTACAAATTACTGTAGCAGAGGTGGAAGAAGTACTCAGATCTTGTAGTAAAAGTAGAAGTACTTGGAACTTGTAGTAAAAGTAGAAGTACTCAGAACTTGTACTTGAGTCAAAGTAGAAGTACTCAGGTCTTGTACTTGAGTAAAAGTAGAAGTACTCGGGTCTTGTACTTGAGTAAAAGTAGAAGTACTCAGATCTTGTACTTGGGTAAAAGTAGAAGTACTCAGATCTTGTACTTGAGTAAAAGTAGAAGTACTCAGATCTTGTACTTGAGTAAAAGTAGAAGTGCTCGGGTCTTGTACTCGAGTAAAAGTACTTAGATCTTGTACTTGAGTAAAAGTAGAAGTACTCAGATCTTGTACTTGAGTAAAAGTAGAAGTACTCAGGTCTTGTGCTCGAGTAAAAGTAGAAGTACTCAGGTCTTGTTCTTGAGTAAAAGTAGAAGTACTCGGATCTTGTTCTTGAGTAAAAGTAGAAGTATCCAGATCTTGTACTTGAGTTAAAGTAGAAGTACTCAAATCTTGTACTTGAGTAAAAGTAGAAGTACTCAAATCTTGTACTTGAGTAAAAGTAGAAGTACTCAGGTCTTGTACTTGAGTAAAAGTAGAAGTACTCAAATCTTGTACTTGAGTAATAGTAGAAGTACCCAGATCTTATACTTGAGAGTAATAGTAGAAGTACTCAGATCTTGTACTTGAGTAGAAGTACTCAGGTCTTGTACTCAAGTAAAAGTAGAAGTACTCAGATCTTGTTCTGAGTAAAAGTAGAAGTACTCAGATCTTGTACTTGAGTAAAAGTAGAAGTACTCAGATCTTGTACTTGGGTAAAAGTAGAAGTACTCAGATCTGTACTTGAGTAAAAGTAGAAGTACTCGGATCTTGTACTTGAGTAAAAGTAGAAGTACTCAGATCTTGTACTTGAGTAAAAGTAGAAGTACTCGGATCTTGTACTCAAGTAAAAGTAAAAGTACTCGGATCTTGTACTTGAGTAAAAGTAGAAGTACTCAGATCTTGTACTTGAGTAAAAGTAGAAGTACTCAGGTCTTGTACTCGAGTAAAAGTAGAAGTACTCAGATCTTGTTCTTGAGTAAAAGTAGAAGTACTCAGATCTTGTACTTGAGTAAAGTAGAAGTACTCAGGTCTTGTTCTTGAGTAAAAGTAGAAGTACTCGGATCTTGTTCTTGAGTAAAAGTAGAAGTATCCAGATCTTGTACTTGAGTTAAAGTAGAAGTACTCAAATCTTGTACTTGAGTAAAAGTAGAAGTACTCAAATATTGTACTTGAGTAAAAGTAGAAGTACTCAGGTCTTGTACTTGAGTAAAAGTAGAAGTACTCAAATCTTGTACTTGAGTAATAGTAGAAGTACTCAGATCTTGTACTTGAGTAAAAGTAGAAGTACTCAGATCTTGTGCTTGAGTAAAAGTAGAAGTACTCAGATCTTGTTCTTGAGTAGAAGTACTCAGGTCTTGTACTTGAGTAAAAGTAGAAGTACTCAGATCTTGTACTCGAGTAAAAGTAGAAGTACTCAGATCTTGTTCTTGAGTAGAAGTACTCAGGTCTTGTTCTTGAGTAAAAGTAGAAGTACTCGGATCTTGTTCTTGAGTAAAAGTAGAAGTATCCAGATCTTGTACTTGAGTTAAAGTAGAAGTACTCAAATCTTGTACTTGAGTAAAGTAGAAGTACTCAAATCTTGTACTTGAGTAAAAGTAGAAGTACTCAAATCTTGTACTTGAGTAAAAGTAGAAGTACTCAGATCTTGTACTTGAGTAAAAGTAGAAGTACTCAGATCTTGTACTTGAGTAAAAGTAGAAGTACTCAGATCTTGTAGTAGAAGTACTCAGAACTTGTACTTGAGTCAAAGTAGAAGTACTCAGGTCTTGTACTTGAGTAAAAGTAGAAGTACTCAAATCTTGTACTTGAGTAATAGTAGAAGTACTCAGATCTTGTACTTGAGTAAAAGTAGAAGTACCCAGATCTTATACTTGAGTAATAGTAGAAGTACTCAGATCTTGTACTTGAGTAGAAGTACTCAGATCTTGTACTTGAGTAAAAGTAGAAGTACTCGGATCTTGTACTCAAGTAAAAGTAAAAGTACTCGGATCTTGTACTTGAGTAAAAGTAGAAGTACTCAGATCTTGTACTTGAGTAAAAGTAGAAGTACTCAGGTCTTGTACTCGAGTAAAAGTAGAAGTACTCAGATCTTGTTCTTGAGTAAAAGTAGAAGTACTCAGATCTTGTACTTGAGTAAAAGTAGAAGTACTCAGGTCTTGTTCTTGAGTAAAAGTAGAAGTACTCGGATCTTGTTCTTGAGTAAAAGTAGAAGTATCCAGATCTTGTACTTGAGTTAAAGTAGAAGTACTCAAATCTTGTACTTGAGTAAAAGTAGAAGTACTCAAATATTGTACTTGAGTAAAAGTAGAAGTACTCAGGTCTTGTACTTGAGTAAAAGTAGAAGTACTCAAATCTTGTACTTGAGTAATAGTAGAAGTACTCAGATCTTGTACTTGAGTAAAAGTAGAAGTACTCAGATCTTGTGCTTGAGTAAAAGTAGAAGTACCCAGATCTTATACTTGAGTAATAGTAGAAGTACTCAGATCTTGTACTTGAGTAGAAGTACTCAGATCTTGTACTTGAGTAAAAGTAGAAGTACTCAGATCTTGTACTCGAGTAAAAGTAGAAGTACTCAGATCTTGTTCTTGAGTAGAAGTACTCAGGTCTTGTTCTTGAGTAAAAGTAGAAGTACTCGGATCTTGTTCTTGAGTAAAAGTAGAAGTATCCAGATCTTGTACTTGAGTTAAAGTAGAAGTACTCAAATCTTGTACTTGAGTAAAAGTAGAAGTACTCAAATCTTGTACTTGAGTAAAAGTAGAAGTACTCAAATCTTGTACTTGAGTAAAGTAGAAGTACTCAAATCTTGTACTTGAGTAAAGTAGAAGTACTCAGATCTTGTACTTGAGTAAAAGTAGAAGTACTCAGATCTTGTACTTGAGTAAAGTAGAAGTACTCAGATCTTGTAGTAGAAGTACTCAGAACTTGTACTTGAGTCAAAGTAGAAGTACTCAGGTCTTGTACTTGAGTAAAAGTAGAAGTACTCAAATCTTGTACTTGAGTAATAGTAGAAGTACTCAGATCTTGTACTTGAGTAAAAGTAGAAGTACCCAGATCTTATACTTGAGTAATAGTAGAAGTACTCAGATCTTGTACTTGAGTAGAAGTACTCAGATCTTGTACTTGAGTCAAAGTAGAAGTACTCAGGTCTTGTACTTGAGTAAAAGTAGAAGTACTCAAATATTGTACTTGAGTAATAGTAGAAGTACTCAGATCTTGTACTTGAGTAGAAGTACCCAGATCTTATACTTGAGTAATAGTAGAAGTACTCAGATCTTATACTTGAATAATAGTAGAAGTACTCAGATCTTGTACTTGAGTGAAAGTAGAAGTACCCAGATCTTATACTTGAGTAATAGTAGAAGTACTCAGATCTTGTACTTGAGTAGAAGTACTCAGATCTTGTACTTGAGTAAAAGTAGAAGTACTCGGATCTTGTAATTCAGTAAAAGTAGAAGTACCAGAGTGTAGGAATACTCTGTTCCAGTAAAAGTCCTGCATTCAAAATGTTCCTCAAGTGAAAGTAGAAAGTATTCTCATCTAAATATAGTGAAAGACAGTGAAAGTAGTCGTTGTGCAGATTGGTCCATTTCAGAATAATATATATGATATGTTTTATAATGATCGATCATGGAAGTGTTCTCAAAGCTGGTGAAGGTGCAGCTAGTCTGAAGTACTTTGTAGACTGCAGGGTAGCTGGTGGATTTACTCCAGGTGGAACTGAAGTATGAGTCAACACTTGATTAGATTTAACATCATTCATCCAGATCTGTGAAGTAACTAAAGGTGTTAAATACATGTAGTGGAGTAGAAGTACACAGTAGCAGAAAATGGAGATCTCTAGTACAGTACTTGAGTAAATGTACGTATAACTTGACACCACCGGTTCTTCGCTTGTCTTCTCATGCAGTAGTTGTTCCTCAAAAGCCGCGCTTTGATTCAAAACACTGACAACATGTTGACCTCTGTAGAAAACACTGCGTGTGTGTCGGTTGCACTTTATGATGCAAGGTTCGAGGAAAGGTCTCAGGGGACTGAAAGGCCGTGTGCAAATGTACACATGCTCAAATTCTCCCTCTTCTTCTAAGAATACACTCCTCCAGCAACCCCTCCGAACACGCGTCCAATCAAAGCAACGTTCGGATAACAAGCATCTCTGCTGCCCTAGTTTCCCTCTCAGAATAACCTCATAACAAGGAGTACGCTATTACATCACAAAACCAGCATGGCATGGGCTGCTTCCTGGGGGCTGCTTCACACGGACCACCCTGTGTGTGTGTTGTGTGTGTGTGTGTGTGGTGTGTGTGTGTGTGTGTGTGTGTGTGTGTGTGTGTGTGTGTGTGTGTGTGTGTGTGTGTGTGTGTGTGTGTGTGTGTGTGTGTGTGTGTGTGTGTGTGTGTGTGTGTGTGTGTGTGTGTGTGTGTGTGTGTGTGTGTGTGTGTGTGTGTGTGTGTGTGTGTGTGTGTGTGTGTGTGTGTGTGTGTGTGTGTGTGTGTGTGTGTGTGTGTGTGTGTGTGTGTGTGTGTGTGTGTGTGTGTGTGTGTGTGTGTGTGTGTGTGTGTGTGTGTGCCCGTGTGTGTGTGTGCCCGTCCGTCCGTCCGTCCGTCCGTCCGTCCGTCCGTCCGTCCGTCCGTCCGTCCGTCCGTCCGTCCGTCCGTCCGTCCGTCCGTCCGTCCGTCCGGAAGCACAGTCCAGGTTGAGACTTTCTTTGTCACATTTAGAGCTTGGCCATTCAGAGTCTAATCCGAGCTAATGTTTACGTGCCAGTGTGTGTCTGATCTGTGTGTGTGGGTTTGCCCAGCACAAAGGAGCGGGTGGTAATGATGAATATTAAGAGGTGTCGGACAGGAAACGGCCGCCGTAACCCCCCGAGGCTCCACAAGCAGAACATCCAATCCCTTACAATTAGAGGCCGAGATTGAAGGCGCGTTAAAGTGTGTGTGATCTCATCAGTCGTAACCGAGGCCAATTGATCTGCAAACACGCAGAGAGACACGAGAACACACACCCCTCTTGTCCGGGGCCTTCACATGGATGCAGCGAGATTAAACTCTGTGTCTCCACGTTGTGTTTGCTCGGTCCAGTGGTGCGGAAGAACCATTCCCCGTCATTGAGTTTATAGTGTTTGAGGACGGGTTCACCCCCAGTGAGACGCATGCTGTATAATGTAACACACACACACACACGTCACTCATTCTCTCTGCTCCCTGGCGCACACACACACACACACACACACACACACTTCACAGACTCGCTCTTCTTTCGTTCTCCCACGTTCAATAAAGCACTCGAACACGCCCGTACTCCTGAATGCAAGTAAGGCCGCGCGGACGAGCATTTCAGACCGGTGTCCCTCCTCGCTGCCGACGGGAGAAGAAGGGCGAGGTGAACGTATGCGAGTCTGACCCGCGCTCCTTAACATGGAAGGTGCGGGAGGCGAGGTGGCCCCGCTCACAGGTCTCAGGTCAGCTGTGAGAGCCGAGCAGAGGGGATCGGGGTGCGAGTACACAGACCTCAGACAGCTTGCCGTTGAATAAGTGCTTTTTCTGCTGTGCTCATCGTCGTCCTTGAGGTTGAACCTTCCCCTCCCTGTGTGTGTGTGTGTGTGTGTGTGTGTGTGTGTCCTTGAGTTTGAACCTTCCCGTGTGTGTGTGTTCCCCCCCGATGCCATCTGTCAATCAGTGCTGCGGTTTGATGCATGGCCGGCTCTGAAACATTAATTGCTTTCACTTCACCTTGCTGCCGCCGCGCTAACGTCTCTATTTGCGTGTGTGTGTGTGTGTGTGCGCGCGTGTTCATGCACACGCACTCGGATCCATCTCCATCGCCTCCACTGATTGAGGTTGATGGGCCCCTCCTCTTCGGGGGCCCCGTGCTAACAGGGCAGCGCTGGGTGTTTGAGTTGATGAGCCGGAGGAAAAGTGCATTACAGACGCTGATTACGTCTCTGCGTCCTCTGGGCCCCGCCCCCGCCTCTCCCGCTCGACAACACTATCGATCTGCGTTTTAATGCACGAACCGATCGCTCTCATCACTTCTTGGCTCTCTCCGTTTCACGGCACAATCCCCGAAAGAGGACCAGCTGGGGGAAATGAGCTTGAGAAAGAATCTTTATTTGCCCAATAAATCTGGGAAGTGGTTCATTTCTGTCAAATAAAAGTGCAGATGAGTTGTTTGGCTGCGTGTGGGGAGAACATAATATCCCGTTAGCGCCCTTGGGTTGTCGGATATGGCACCTTACCCTTCTCGTCACGTTGATTTCTTGGCTAATAATTTGCACAAACCTTTACTAATCATATGCTGTCCAACCATAGGGTGCATTCTTGACGTTTGACATTTTAATAACCGTTAAAGAAAGATGATATCTGAGAAGTGGAAGGTTGGTTATCTGTCCCATGTGTCCGTGTTAGAACCAGGACATTCATTTTGATCATTGTTCTAATCGACCCTCCTCTCCCGCCTCCTTGCAGATAAGCCGGAGAACTTCGACGTGTGGTACGAGAGTCGCTCGAGGAGTGCGACCGCGAGGCCTGCCTGTCCTTCTCCAAAGACTCGCTCTGCACCCGGGTCACCGTGGACCACAACTACTACGCCGTGTGCCAGAACCTGCTGTCGCGCTACGCTACGTGGCGCGGCACCACAGGGGGTCTCCTCCACGACCCCCCCGCCCACATAGCCAAAG
Source organism: Chaenocephalus aceratus (assembly GCA_023974075.1). Lineage (NCBI taxonomy): Eukaryota > Metazoa > Chordata > Actinopteri > Perciformes > Channichthyidae > Chaenocephalus > Chaenocephalus aceratus. The sequence goes on along the minus strand of CM043804.1, from coordinate 22,078,637 downwards.
ACGGACAGCTGGAGAGCCTGCTGGACGAGTGCACCAGACCCAAAAAGCGATACGGACGCTTCCAGGCGGCCAAAGAGCTGCGGGAGTACCTCACCCAGCTGGCCGCCTCGTCCTCCTCCGTCACGGCCAGGTAATGAACGTAGTCGGCGTTCGCCCCAGAGAGACTGTGCTCTTCATCTCCGAACTCTCACGCTCCCGGTTCTCCTACGTGATGTCACTCGCTCCCCTTTGTGCAGTCGGAGGGTCTTGCATCAGGAAGTGTAAGAATCCAAACGTGAAAAGCAGATTAAGCTTTCACCTGACTGTGGTGAAGAGGAGCGTGGCCTCTTCAGAACCCGGGCAGAGAGGGGTGAGGCGACCTCTCCTCTCCCAGGGTGGGCTGCCATCCGTGGGTCGGGGGAAAGGGGCTCTGGTACTCACGCTACATTGGACTCGAGCTACCGCAAACCAGAGTATCCTAGCAACAAGGGCAGCGACGTCGCACCGACCACATCCCCCCCTGAACTGCTGTTTTATAACATTGAGTCTGTTTTATTTCGCACCCAGGATCTCTTTATTTTATTCAGGGCTGAGCTTAAGCATACTGGTGCGTCAACATTTCTGCTGCAGGGGAGGCGGAGCAGCATGAATCTCCTGCTGTCAGGCGGCAGGTCGAGAGGAGAGGCAGGGGGTCGGGATGGGGGGGGTTGGTTTTTCATGCAGGAGCAAAAGAAAACCCTCGACAGCTATATAAGTCTAATTTCCTGCTGCTCCAATCAATCACTTGATTTCCAGGTTCCAGTTGGCAATCATCCTTTTGAGTGTTCTTTGTTCCTTTCCAAGAGGAAGAGGGAAACAGCTGCACATAGGAAAAGGAAGGGAAATATTGGACGGTGGTCCCTTGATGCAGATGTGCCTATACCAAAGAGGCTATATGTAATATTAAGAACCTGAGCAGTACAGTGACGGCACCTCTCCCTCCAGTTGTTCCCCAGTAGAGCTGTCCAAAGCAACGTGTACACAATCCTATAAAAGATGGCAGGCTGATTTCAAAGACGTCGCATAAGAACCCCCTCGGCTTTGTCGACGTCCCTAATGATGGATTTCTGCGAAAAAACATCTCGACTTAATGAAAGAGGGAAAGGAAGTGATCTTAAGAGGTCCAGAAAACACAATAAAAGCAAAGCAGCGTCGAGTTCTCCTTACGTGTGTTTAATTGATAACTGAATCCCACTGTCACACGCCGCCCGCCGGTGTTGAGCGCACTCACCTCCATCAAGTCGATGTTAAAGAAGGGATCCCAAATGATTCGCTGCCCCAGAAACGGCTTCTGACCTGCGCTTTTAAAATGTCGCAGCCCAGAAATCTCTGTTTTAATATTTCAACGCATCACTTAGCGGTTTTGGATGATTTTACACTCAACGAATTAAAACACAAATCCAGGCTTGTTTGGTAACTGAGTACGAGAGGTCTTAAAGAAAACCCCTCGTCGGCTTGGTGTGTTTCGTATTTCATCTGTTTTAGATGTTGTGGATCGGGCCCAGTTGGGTGTCGCTCGGTCGAAAGATAATCGAGTAACTATGAACCATGTTCGGGGGAAACTGGAAAGCACAGCGGTTGCTTTTTTGAAATTTGCGAGACCCTGGGAGCTGACGTTAAACTTGTCGATGAGGAAAAGCAATAAGGACAAGTTCGGCGAATGGATGTCTGGTTTTGAACCCCCCCCCCCCCCCCCCCCCCCTCCTTTTGATGTGTCAGAAATATTCCCTCTGAATGGAGGACCTGGAGGGATTTGTACGTGCGTAACTAACTGTCCACTTTTGTACTGTACTTTCTTTGTTTTCTTTGAGTATTATATCAGCAGTGTCTGATTTTTCCTGTGCCTTTCATTCAAAAGTTGTATTGACAACTTTTAGTGGGTTTAAATATTAAAATAAATGAAGATATATATAGATATATACACTTACTCTGTGTGTGGGCTCTTTCTTGATTCTTCTCATTATTTCCCCGAGTAAGCTGCAGGCGATTTTTGCCTCGAGTCGACATCGCCTCGACAATTTGATTCAGTGAGGCTCAGCTGGATGTCAGCGTTCGCCAATTCCTCTCCCTTTTTTCTCATTCCTCATCTCGGGTTTGATCTTTTCACATCTTCATCTTTCCTCTCATTTGGATCCAAGCCCGGGCTTCCTTTGTTGTGCTCTCCACTCAACTAGGATCCTTCTCTTTTATCCATATTTGGGAGATTATTTTATAACTGGTTTACTGGCAGTGTGAGATGTTTTGACAATTCGATTTTTTTCATTATAAAATACACAACATAAACACTAAAGAGTGTATATCAGTGTGTAGAGTCTCTACTTTAAAGAGTCCTCTCCTGCTGGTGTTCAGGTGTATATCAGTATGTAGTGTCTCTACTTTAAAGAGTCCTCTCCTGCTGATGTTCAGGTGTATATCAGTATGTAGTGTCTCTACTTTAAAGAGTCCTCTGCTGCTGATGTTCAGGTGTATATCAGTATGTAGTGTCTCTACTTTAAAGAGTCCTCTCCTGCTGATGTTCAGGTGTATATCAGTATGTAGTGTCTCTACTTTAAAGAGTCCTCTGCTGCTGATGTTCAGGTGTATATCAGTATGTAGTGTCTCTACTTTAAAGAGTCCTCTCCTGCTGATGTTCAGGTGTATATCAGTATGTAGTGTCTCTACTTTAAAGAGTCCTCTCCTGCTGATGTTCAGGTGTATATCAGTATGTAGTGTCTCTACTTTAAAGAGTCCTCTCCTGCTGATGTTCAGGTGTATATCAGTATGTAGTGTCTCTACTTTAAAGAGTCCTCTCCTGCTGATGTTCAGGTGTATATCAGTATGTAGTGTCTCTACTTTAAAGAGTCCTCTCCTGCTGATGTTCAGGTGTATATCAGTATGTACCGTTCTAACACACTGGGAAACCCCCCAAACAAGTTGAAGAGGGCCTCCTTTACTAAACGTCCCTGTGTGTGTGCTTGGTATTTTCTTGTGTGATCTTTGCTAATTCAGTAGCTCTTCTGTCCGTCGGTCTTGCTGGTAGCATGAAAGCCTTCGGTGGAACAAAGTAGTCCTCGAGCCACAACCACAATTAGAAGCTACACGACTGACCCTGCCCCTTTATATCGTTTTGCCTTCTCCCCGTTCTTGACCGTTTCTCCACCTCTTCTCTTCCTCTGTAATTGTGCTTCTCTTTGACACGCCCGCTGGTTTGTGCTGATGTCACACTCCTTGCGGTGAAGCCCTTTCTGCGTTGTAGCTACACTTAGCCCGGCTGATGAATGGCTCCGAGGTTTGCTGGCTAAAAGAAAAACACCGCAGAAATAAAGGGAACGGGGCAGCGGGCGCTTCAACCGCCGAGTTTAAATAAACATGAGTCCATTTCAAGGGACGGTCACCGGGGAATTTATGCATTGGACATAGGGTGGTAGGAGGTGGGAAATTAAAAACTTAAATGATATGGTTGTGGAGGAAAGAGCATCTGGAAATGTGTTTAAAATCAACAGCAAATTTCCTCACTGCATTATCCAATTTGCTGCAAGTGAGCATGCCTCCATAAATTGTGTTGTCAAAAACCACAATGGAGGCAAGAGCAGCTTATTTTTGCATATTGTGTTCTGGAGCCACTACCCAAAGTAAGAGTGGGTTTTGCAATTAATCTGCGACTGGTTGAGGGGACAGGCAGCATTTTAAACAGGTAGGAAGTAATTGTGCTGTCTATCATGTGACTGCCTTCGCCATATCAGCATGCACTTTGCAAATCCGAAGCGTTTTTGAAATCCACCCCCGAATTCCTGCTTATCAGCGGAGAGGGAAGTCTGGAAGGCAGAGGTGGGAACCATTGTAAAGTGTTCCCGAAACCATATTATCTAAATCTCTACATGACTTTTGCCTCGCCTGTCATATTCCAAACCTGGCAAACTGCTGATATCTTATTCAGGTCATAAACTGGGAGAGTGAGAGAAGCGCCATATGTTAGATTACAACAACAAAAGGGGGATGAAAAATGAGCAACCACCCCAAAAAAGGGAACGTTTCCTGGTTTGCCGTTGCTTGGCTAACGTGGTGTAAAGTCTATTTCATGCTCTGGCAAGCCCCAGGGAGAGGCAGCCATTTTTAGAACCGGAATGACCTATATATTTTGTGAAGGGGGGAAATAGATTTGGCCCGGGTTGAGGGCGGGTTATGAAGAATAACAACACGAGGCGGTGTCGGGGCCTTGTGCACATGGCCTGTTGTTTTGGGGCTTTTCCGGGTTTGGCTGCGGCTCAGGAGAGCTTATACATCCAGGGCCGCCCCAGGCCAATTTGGGGCCCCAAGCGACATTGTGTGATGAGCCCCCCCCCCCCCCCCCACAACCGACAGAAGTGAAACACATTTTTTGGAAACAAAGTAGGCTACTTTGCAAATATAATTCCTGTGTATTATTATTATTATTATTATTATTATTATTATTATCAACACAGTTACTTTTTTTATACAGTGAGGTCAATGGTGAATGTGCATGTATGTCGTTCAGTATGCGTTTACAGGTCAATACGTCTGCATTTCCTGCCAAATACTAGCCTCAAAAAGATTAAAATATAATTAATACAAATAAAATACTTCTACTAATAATCATAATCAATTCAATAATATAAATACTATATTTTATTATAATATAGTCAAGACAAAACATGCTTATGACATGCTCAAAAACTGATATTTCTTAAATCTGTATTCAAATGTAGTTCCCACACATCAGTATTTCTCTGTGTTGTGGTTGACATGATGATGACCGTTAGGAGTTAAGGGGAGAGGCTGAGCGTCACCATGAAATGTGCAAATTTACATAAAAATGGAAAAACTGCTCCATGTTTTTTAGACGGACAGTTTATCACTCTTCCTCCTGGACATTAGCAGATACAAGGCATAACATTGAATGAATGGTAAATAAAGAATGCTGGAAATAACTGCATCTCCATTAGCCTGCATGCTATGCAGAGACTGCCTCCTTCATGTCGTGAATTGCAGCTGATGTTTTAATATGGAAATTGGCAATTTGACTTATACAACATTCGCAAGTTGTACATTTGACTCATACAATAACCCACCTTCGAGTGATGCAGTTTCTTCATGTTTTGTTTTTCCCCCCTCTTGCTTGCGCCGGACTGAAACTGTCTTTTCACCGACATCTCTTCACCTGCACTAGTGGCCGTAACAAAGCCGTGATTGGTCAGATGTTGATTCATTGCAACGGTGTCGGGTTACAGACGTGCTCCCCTTGTAACCTCTCACTCTCAGGCCCAATCCCAAACCACTCCCTCGACCCTACCCCTCCGTGACGGAGTGAACTCCGTCTGTAGCCACACTCGCAGCTCCACGAGGCTCCCTCCTGTCAGATGGAGGGAGTAAACACAGCAGCAAGCTTTGGGACGGCCTCCCCTCTCTCCGGCAGAAACAGGAAGTGCCGTAATTGTATGTAACAACGGTTTCAAATCAGCATCTCTTAGACAAAAAAAGTAAATTAATAACTCAAATAAAACTCCAAACATCTTTCATTGTGTTTCAAAGCTCTTTTACTCTCGCGGGGGGTGCGCGGAGAACTGCGCACAGCAACTGAGGCCCTCTGGGCGGGGGCCCCTGCGCAAGGCGGGCCCCATGCAGCCTGCGTGATTGGTCTGTAGGGAGGGGCGGCCCTGTATACATCCATGCTCAGGAGTCGCTCTGAAGACTCTTTGTGAGCGCCTCCTGGAAAGCCATCACTAATGCAACACAGGAGTTGCTCGAAGCAATGTTCCTGTCAGGCGGCTTACATCCCTTCAACATGGTTATGTCACTCTCACATCTATTATGCCTCATTCAGATACCGCGCAGCTGGTTTTAAAGAGTCTGTTTTGCTTCTTAAAGCTGTCGCACACTTCAAGCCAGCACAGAAATCCACGGGTGAAGTTTGAAAGTAGTATGCCTGACAGGAACTAAAAGGGAGCAAGGATGTTTGAATGTTTAGGTAATCTGGTTTTAGTGTGATCTAAACCTGCCGACAAGTGAAAATAAGCAAAACATTCCACCTAGGAGAAACATGCTGCAGCTTCAGAGATATATAGAAACACAAATGTGACGAATGCAGATGAAGAAACATCTTCACCAACTTGACAACACATGTGCAGGGTTTACTAAAAGCGCTGCAAGAAGCTCAAAACACAACGGAAACCAGGTAGCTAGCTAGTTCACAGCAGATCTGCATCAGTGTCATGTGATCACATTGTTAAAATAAGCCCATAAAACAGAGTTTCCAACAACAGACAGACAGAGGCCGTTTCTCAATCTCGAGGATACTGGCTTCCAAGCCAATATTTCAAGGATGCTACGTCATCAAGTGGTGCAGCAGGACCGTTCCAATGTCCAGCATACTTGAAATTCCACCGAGGCCGCGTTCTTGGTTTGGGGGAAATTTCGAGGCTGCATACGGGTAGACTTCGCGTCCTTAAAATCCCCAAAATGATTTGCGCACGGACCAATTTCAAAAACCCTTGCGGAGAATGGCTGAACCGACGCAGCACACATTGAAATGTCAATGTTTCTGAAGGAAGTGACTTGGAAGTACGCGACTACCAAGCCAGTATCCTCGAGATTGAGAAACGGCCAGTTGTTCAGCTTTATAATTCTGAACGTCACCAAGCACTCCGTCCCAGCTGTGTGCGTCACTTTTTAGTGTCCCCTAGTCTCCCAGCTGTGTGCGTCACTTTTTAGTGTCCCCTGGTCTCCCAGTTGTGTGCGTCACTCTTTAGTGTCCCCTGGTCTCCCAGCTGTGTGCGTCACTCTTTAGTGTCCCCTGGTCTCCCAGCTGTGTGCGTCACTCTTCAGTGTCCCCTGGTCTCCCAGCTGTGTGCGTCACTCTTTAGTGTCCCCTGGTCTCCCAGCTGTGTGCGTCACTCTTTAGTGTCCCCTGGTCTCCCAGCTGTGTGCGTCACTCTTTAGTGTCCCCTGGTCTCCCAGCTGTGTGCGTCACTCTTTAGTGTCCCCTGGTCTCCTAGCTGTGTGCGTCACTCTTCAGTGTCCCCTGGTCTCCCAGCTGTGTGCGCCACTCTTTAGTGTCCCCTGGTCTCTCAGCTGTGTGTGTCACTCTTTAATGTCCCCTGGTCTCTCAGCTGTGTGCGCCACTCTTTAATGTCCCCTGGTCTCTCAGCTGTGTGCGTCACTCTTTAGAGTCCCCTGGTCTCCCAGCTGTGTGTGTCACTCTTTAATGTCCCTTGGTCTCTCAGCTGTGTGCGTCACTCTTTAATGTCCCCTGGTCTATCAGCTGTGTGCGTCACTCTTTAATGTCCCCTGGTCTATCAGCTGTGTGCGTCACTCTTCAGTGTCCCCTGGTCTCCCAGCTGTGTGCGCCACTCTTTAGTGTCCCCTGGTTTCTCAGCTGTGTGCGTCACTTTTTAGTGTCCCCTGGTCTCTCAGCTGTGTGCGTCACTCTTTAGTGTCCACTGGTCTCTCAGCTGTGTGCGTCACTCTTTAATGTCCCCTGGTCTCTCAGCTGTGTGCGTCACTCTTTAGTGTCCCCTGGTCTCCGTTGTGTTTCGAGCTTCTTGCAGAGTTTCGTTAATGCAGCGCGTTTCTCATAATGGAAGTGTTCTGGGCCGCTGTAGCGTGTTTCACCGGTTTCCGCAGATCTACATTTTGACATCGGAAGGTGCTAAAAGTCAGTCAAAGACAGAATTTATGTGAAAAACTGCAATGTGTGAAAGCAATCTTGTCAGTAAAGGCCAAGGGCGCTCAGAACGAGCCACACCTCCGTCACAGTTTCCCTTCAAAGTGCCGATCAGGAATCTTTATTACCGGGGTGTGAACGCTTCTCTGCTGGAGCGAGTCAGCGACTTATCATCAAAGCTTTGGGCAGAATTTGATGATTATGATAAAAATAAAAGCTTCATACACATACACACGCATTGGCAGTCTTCACTTTATGACCTTTTCGGTTCATCTTTGAATTAATTTCAAAGGTGCGTCATATTCAGTCGAATGCTTATATGTCAGCCAGAGAAGACATCTAGCAATCAGCAGTTTGCAGTTTTCAAAGCAAGGCAGCAAACAGAGGACAAATCTTCCGTGTCCAAATCTGAAAATTGCTCAATATGTCAAGAGGAACTGTCTGGATAACAGTTGCAACATGGACCAGCGCACACGAACTGCCTCCAGAAAGAGGAACACGGGTCACGGGTTGAAACTAGCTTTTATTACACAGTTTAAATGGTTATTCTGCTGGAATATTTCAGCCTACTTCTTCCTGTAGTTGCTAGAACAAGAGTCCTCCTTGAACTTTAGACCTAATATCTGACAAATCTATTCACAGGAAATATAACCCGTCCTCCCTTATTTGTATTTGTTCTTCCCCTATACTTTCCGCCCGAGGAAATGCACACACCTCCTCTTCACCTTCCCCGCCGGCCCACCTACAGTTGCCCTTTTGTCTCCTGTATTCAACCTAAACACATGTATCTGCCTCCCTCTGTGAGTCAGGGAAGAGGTCAGTGGCGCTATCAGGGGAGCTTATCCAGCAGGACAGCAGCATGCACACAATCCCATTACCCACCCGTGCTGCAGTTTAGCCCCATTATCATCTGCCTTGGAGGGGCTTGCGTGGACAGATGATTTGAAACTCTTCATCCCCCACCCTCGTCTCCCCGGGCATATTAGCTGACACCCTGGGCTATGATTATAAACATCATTTATTCAGCAGACTCTCTTATCCGGCTTGTATTCATCCCCGCTAAAGACAGCATATTATCCGGCGTGCACGCAGACCAGTGTACGAGCAGCGGCGGTCGGGATGTAGCAGAGAATGCCAATTCTGGCCCGATGAATCACGTTTTGATGTGCACATCTGTTCAGAATCGAGGCTCTATTTCAATGTGTTTCTCAGAGCGAGGCTGGGATGCAGTTTTTTTTTTAATTCAAAATGTTAGCATTCACCATATGGTGCGCTGTGACTCAGACGAGATGTAATAAGCATTTAGCAAGTTGGAGATGATATGAGGTGACACGTGAACTGATTGTGGTAACATGCTTCTGAGTCAGAGGCTGGATGACAAGACTATCAGCAGAGATGGCAAAAGTACACACATGCTTTACTCAAGTAGAAGTACAGATACTCGTGTTTAAAAATACTCAGGTGAAAGTAGAAGTACTGACTAAACTTCTTTACTCAAGTAAACGTAAAGAGGCTTTGAAATGTACTTCAGTACAAAGTACCCATAGCTAGCAGCTGTTTTAAAGAGTACCTGACCTCCCTTTATATTAATAAACATGTAAGAAGTAGAAAGTACAGGTATTTGTGTTCAACATGTAAGAAGTAGAAAGTACAGGTATTTGAGTTCAACATGTAAGAATTAGAAAGTACAGGTATTTGTGTTCAACATGTAAGAAGTAGAAAGTACAGGTATTTGTGTTCAACATGTAAGAAGTAGAAAGTACAGGTATTTGAGTTCAACATGTAAGAAGTAGAAAGTACAGGTATTTGTGTTCAACATGTAAGAAGTAGAAAGTACAGGTATTTGAGTTCAACATGTAAGAAGTAGAAAGTACAGGTATTTGTGTTCAACATGTAAGAAGTAGAAAGTACAGGTATTTGAGTTCAACATGTAAGAAGTAGAAAGTACAGGTATTTGTGATCAACATGTAAGAAGTAGAAAGTACAGGTATTTGTGTTCAACATGTAAGAAGTAGAAAGTACAGGTATTTGTGTTCAACATGTAAGAAGTAGAAAGTACAGGTATTTGAGTTCAACATGTAAGAAGTAGAAAGTACAGGTATTTGAGTTCAACATGTGAGAAGTAGAAAGTACAGGTATTTATGTTCAACATGTGAGAATTAGAAAGTACAGGTATTTGAGTTCAACATGTAAGAAGTAGAAAGTACAGGTATATGTGTTCAACATGTAAGAAGTAGAAAGTACAGGTATTTGAGTTCAACATGTAAGAAGTAGAAAGTACAGGTATTTGTGTTCAACATGTAAGAAGTAGAAAGTACAGGTATTTGTGTTCAACATGTAAGAAGTAGAAAGTACAGGTATTTGAGTTCAACATGTAAGAAGTAGAAATTACAGGTATTTGGGTTCAACATGTAAGAAGTAGAAATTACAGGTATTTGTGTTCAACATGTAAGAAGTAGAAATTACAGGTATTTGAGTTCAACATGTAAGAAGTAGAAAGTACAGGTATTTCGGTTCAACATGTAAGAAGTAGAAATTACAGGTATTTGAGTTCAACATGTAAGAAGTAGAAAGTACAGGTATTTGTGTTCAAAATGTAAGAAGTAGAAAGTACAGGTATTTGTGATCAACATGTAAGAAGTAGAAAGTACAGGTATTTGTGTTCAACATGTAAGAAGTAGAAAGTACAGGTATTTGTGTTCAACATGTAAGAAGTAGAAAGTACAGGTATTTGAGTTCAACATGTAAGAAGTAGAAAGTACAGGTATTTGAGTTCAACATGTAAGAAGTAGAAAGTACAGGTATTTGTGTTCAACATGTAAGAAGTAGAAAGTACAGGTATTTGTGTTCAACATGTAAGAAGTAGAAAGTACAGGTATTTGTGTTCAACATGTAAGAAGTAGAAAGTACAGGTATTTGAGTTCAACATGAGAGAAGTAGAAAGTACAGGTATTTGAGTTCAACATGTAAGAAGTAGAAAGTACAGGTATTTGAGTTCAACATGTGAGAAGTAGAAAGTACAGGTATTTATGTTCAACATGTGAGAATTAGAAAGTACAGGTATTTGAGTTCAACATGTAAGAAGTAGAAAGTACAGGTATATGTGTTCAACATGTAAGAAGTAGAAAGTACAGGTATTTGAGTTCAACATGTAAGAAGTAGAAAGTACAGGTATTTGTGTTCAACATGTAAGAAGTAGAAAGTACAGGTATTTGTGTTCAACATGTAAGAAGTAGAAAGTACAGGTATTTGAGTTCAACATGTAAGAAGTAGAAATTACAGGTATTTGTGTTCAACATGTTAGAAGTAGAAATTACAGGTATTTGGGTTCAACATGTAAGAAGTAGAAATTACAGGTATTTGTGTTCAACATGTAAGAAGTAGAAAGTACAGGTATTTGTGTTCAACATGTAAGAAGTAGAAAGTACAGGTATTTGTGTTCAACATGTAAGAAGTAGAAAGTACAGGTATTTGTGTTCAACATGTAAGAAGTAGAAAGTACAGGTATTTGAGTTCAACATGAGAGAAGTAGAAAGTACAGGTATTTGAGTTCAACATGTAAGAAGTAGAAGTACAGGTATTTGAGTTCAACATGTGAGAAGTAGAAAGTACAGGTATTTATGTTCAACATGTGAGAATTAGAAAGTACAGGTATTTGAGTTCAACATGTAAGAAGTAGAAAGTACAGGTATATGTGTTCAACATGTAAGAAGTAGAAAGTACAGGTATTTGAGTTCAACATGTAAGAAGTAGAAAGTACAGGTATTTGTGTTCAACATGTAAGAAGTAGAAAGTACAGGTATTTGTGTTCAACATGTAAGAAGTAGAAAGTACAGGTATTTGAGTTCAACATGTAAGAAGTAGAAATTACAGGTATTTGTGTTCAACATGTTAGAAGTAGAAATTACAGGTATTTGGGTTCAACATGTAAGAAGTAGAAATTACAGGTATTTGTGTTCAACATGTAAGAAGTAGAAATTACAGGTATTTGAGTTCAACATGTAAGAAGTAGAAAGTACAGGTATTTGGGTTCAACATGTAAGAAGTAGAAATTACAGGTATTTGAGTTCAACATGTAAGAAGTAGAAAGTACAGGTATTTGTGTTCAAAATGTAAGAAGTAGAAAGTACAGGTATTTGTGTTCAAAATGTAAGAAGTAGAAAGTACAAGTATTTGGGTTCAAAATGTAAGAAGTCAAAGTAAAAAGTCGTAAGTAGTGGAGTAAAGTACTGATACCAGAACAATGTACTTAAGTACAGTAACAAAGTATTTGTACTCCAATACTTCCCAATTCTGACTACCACAGACAACTCATACATAGGGCTGACAAAATCCCATAATTCACTGCAGCTTCAGGTCAGTGGCTCGCCCTTCACCTGTCCTATCCTCGACGCTGCACCCAAATGATATGCTTGGTTTCCCCGGCCTCCGGAGCCAGGAGAGGATCCGAACACTCGGGCCGAGGTCCTTAACACTCTCGGGGTGATATCTGCTCCTCTGTGACCTCACATGGCGTCTCCTCGCTGCCTGTGAAAAGCGGTGCTAAAATCCTCCCTGCTTTTCACATTGCTCCGCAGGCAGCTGCACTCCGGAGACTTCCATCATTTAGAGACACTGCAGTGGACAAAATGGAACATTTTGAGTCATTGAGTGACATGTGGGTTAGGCTGATAATACGAGGGAACGTTCTACCAGGAGTTTTTCTTAATATCCCACGAGGCCTTGTACATTACATACATTGCAAAACCTCCCCATGCAGCATGAATGAGATGCTGGTTATTATTTATGTTGGCCGACCCAACGCGCTACAGCATCTGTGTTTTGGCACATTTGTGTTTTTGTATTTGCCGCGTTTTTCAGCAACCGTAATTATTATTTTAGAGGTACAATTTGACATCATGCATCTTCTGTTTTTTCTACTAATGTGCATGTTTCATGAGTGCATTGATGACGAAAACAATTCAACGATTCCCACCTCTCTTCATAGTGGACTTTTAAAGCTAAACAGGCGTAAACATTGCAGAAACTATGCTCAAATAAACACTACACACACACATCCATACTTACGGTCGATTTGAGACCTCTGAGGTAATTTCCCAGACTTATTTTGACTTCTGCTTGAGATATGTTTACTCCGACTATAAAACTGAAAAGAAGAAGTGAAAATCCAGTCTAAAACACCACCATACACACAGTCAGAGCCTTTTGCACTTATGCAATGGATCACAACGGAACACAATGCTCACTGTGTCCAACATCAAGCTGCAGGTTTCACACTCTACAAGCATGAGAGGACAAAGCAGCTTTCTATTGTCTGGGCGTTCGGCCGGTTTTAGAAAGAAAGTGGATGATGATATTTAAAAAAATAATAATAATCTCCATTCAGAAGCTGTCTTGTCCATCTGCCGGGGTCACGGGGCTATTATGCTCAGCCTGTTCTCGCCTCCAACCTCTCATCTGCCCACCAGACAGTCTGACACCGTGTGGGTGCTGGAATTCAACAAGCTAGCATGTAGCTCACATCGCGCCCTGACACTTCCTACCACACTGACTCCAAACAACTGTGTTAGTGCACCACAAAGAGACTCGCCAGACGTCAAAGCAGCCAACGAGGAATGACAGACAATTATTTCCACGGTTTCCCTAGTCAGCTGCTGCCGCTGCTCGGAGATGGTGGCGTGCATGTGCAAGCGTAGCACTCCGGAGAAAGTGCATAATAAGCTATTTGAAGCTGTCGTTCGAGTGCTGAGACATGATGAACACAGGCCAACAGCAATTTGTTGAGTAGTTACGGTGTCTGACTGCCAAGTTCTTGTGCGTAAGTGTGTGTGTGTGTGTGTGTGTGTGTGTGTGTGTGTGTGTGTGTGTGTGTGTGTGTGTGTGTGTGTGTGTGTGTGTGTGTGTGTGTGTGTGTGTGTGAGGGAAAGAGAGAGTGTATGTGAGTGCATACACGTTAAGACAGAACATGATCTAATTTGCGGCTTCCTTAAAAGTAAATCCTGTGAACTCTTTCCTTCTGAAACCATTTAGTCTTAAAGTCCATAATAGACCCTAAGATATATGTATATTTTTAGATAGTTGCTAATTGCTTGTCTCTGGTCAAATGTGAGTTCCAGAAGATCAAATTGGTGTTTCGTTCTGCAGGGTTTTACAAGTCGGTTTTTCAGAACAGCGGGGCACTTATGAGTCAAGGGAAATTAGATTTGAGCACAAAGGGGCAAAGTGCGAAATTGTGACCGTGGAAGTGAGATACCGGGTAAATTGGATCTTGACCGGCCAATCAGAGACTTTGAAGCGAGGAAGAGGAAAAGGAAAAGGTGTGGGGAGTAACTGCAGACTTTGCCGAGGTGAATAATTACTCCCTGGAGCAGGAGGATCGCACTGTGGGTTGTATTTACACCCTGTACTAAATCTGTTCACTTTTCACGCTGTTTCATTTGAAATGTTATGACTCTTTCTACTGGGTTCAATTATACAGGTGATTATCACAACTAGAGAAAAGCTTCACACCTGAGGAAGTGCTATGTTGAAAAAAACACACATGGGTTCATCCTCATTATGAAAAGCCTTTTCTCCTATCATCTAACCATGGAACAACTAGTAGTATGTAGTGTCTCTACTTTAAAGAGTCCTCTCCTGCTGATGTTCAGGTGTATATCAGTATGTAGTGTCTCTACTTTAAAGAGTCCTCTCCTGCTGATGTTCAGGTGTATATCAGTATGTAGTGTCTCTACTTTAAAGAGTCCTCTCCCGCTGATGTTCAGGTGTATATCAGTATGTAGTGTCTCTACTTTAAAGAGTCCTCTCCTGCTGATGTTCAGGTGTATATCAGTATGTAGTGTCTCTACTTTAAAGAGTCCTCTCCTGCAGATGTTCAGGTGTATATCAGTATGTAGTGTCTCTACTTTAAAGAGTCCTCTCCTGCAGATGTTCAGGTGTATATCAGTGTGGAGTGTCTCTACTTTAAAGAGTCCTCTCCTGCTGATGTTCAGGTGTATATCAGTATGTAGTGTCTCTACTTTAAAGAGTCCTCTCCTGCTGATGTTCAGGTGTATATCAGTATGTAGTGTCTCTACTTTAAAGAGTCCTCTCCTGCAGATGTTCAGGTGTATATCAGTGTGGAGTGTCTCTACTTTAAAGAGTCCTCTCCTGCTGATGTTCAGGTGTATATCAGTATTTAGTGTCTCTAATTTAAAGAGTCCTCTCCTGCTGATGTTCAGGTGTATATCAGTATTTAGTGTCTCTAATTTAAAGAGTCCTCTCCTGCTGATGTTCAGGTGTATATCAGTATGTAGTGTTTCTACTTTAAAGAGTCCTCTCCTGCTGATGTTCAGGTGTATATCAGTATGTAGTGTCTCTAATTTAAAGAGTCCTCTCCTGCTGATGTTCAGGTGTATATCAGTATTTAGTGTCTCTAATTTAAAGAGTCCTCTCCTGCTGATGTTCAGGTGTATATCAGTATGTAGTGTTTCTACTTTAAAGAGTCCTCTCCTGCTGATGTTCAGGTGTATATCAGTATGTAGTGTCTCTACTTTAAAGAGTCCTCTCCTGCTGATGTTCAGGTGTATATCAGTATGTAGTGTCTCTACTTTAAAGAGTCCTCTCCTGCTGATGTTCAGGTGTATATCAGTATGTAGTGTCTCTACTTTAAAGAGTCCTCTCCTGCTGATGTTCAGGTGTATATCAGTATGTAGTGTGTCTACTTTAAAGAGTCCTCTCCTGCTGATGTTCAGGTGTATATCAGTATGTAGTGTTTCTACTTTAAAGAGTGCTCTCCTGCTGATGTTCAGGTGTATATTACAGGTGGGTGCCCAGCTAGTTGTTTGCTCTGATGAGAGTTTGTCCGTGTTAGCATTTCCAAGATGGCGCATCCACTTCGAGCTCCACAACATCTCTATAGAAAACCTTTTGTGAGTCACAGAGAATGTACATTACATGTTGCTTGTTAGACGCTTTTATCCAAAGCAACTTACATACTCAATACTGTGGACAACCCCCACAGGAGCACTTTGGGGTGAAGCGTCTCAGGGACACAACGACATGCTGACTGCAGTGGGGTTTGAACCAGTGACCCCCTGATCCAAACACCTACGGACAACCCACTGCGCCACACGCCCCCACGTACAACATATGGACATGTATTATAGAGTCTATAGTTGGTTGCCATCAAGTGAAATGCTTTTATGGGGTTTGCCAAGTAAAAGGTCGCCAAGAGACAACATTTTCAACTTAGCCCTCTTCAGTGAATAGAAAACCTGCATTATGCACATGTTTTATATGTATATGTAGCTCACTGTATACAAGGATCCATTAGCCCCATTGTAGATCCCATGGAGACAAAGCTAACACATGCTGTTATGTTGAACCAGGAACTAGACCAGTTGAAGGGGAAAGGGAAAACGGCGCTTTTAATAGTATAATAATATACATTTAATCAAGAGAGAGATAATGTCAGAGCAGCTTGCCTCACTGCCATTGGTCATGAAAGGACAGAAAGACAGGAAATTAGATGATAAGAGGACGAGATAACGGAGAACATCCGAGCAATTCAAACGGCTATAAAGGTATGGTTTGCATTTAATTGTCATGTATTTGCAGTGGAAGCGTATCTGTGGAGGACGGTGCCTACATTGTTATTACAGTCTTTACTTCTAGTTTCACATCATTGTTTAAGACTCAGTTACGTTGGCGTAATGTCTTCAGTTGAATACATGGCTTTGTCTTCTTCATATTGTATACTGTATATCCATGCATAATAGATGCAGGAAGCTTTATTTATTTATTATGGAAGATACTGGGTTAGCTGTTGAGGGGCTCCTACTGGCTCAAGTGGCTCCGACCAACTTACTATTGTGTGTGTAAATAGACCTCAGACTTCTTGCAGTTGAAAGTACTTTTTCTGCCGTGCTCGTCGTCGTCCTTGAGTTTGAACCTTCCCTTCTGTTCACTAGGCCCTCTGTCAGTGTGTGTGTGTGGCCTAGCATTACCATCCTTGTGGGGACCTACATCTGTTTACACAGTCACGTGTGGGGACTCGCCCCCCTTATGGGGACAAAATGGAGGTCCCCATAAGGAGAATCATTAATTTTAGGGTGAAGACTTGGTTAGGTTAAGGGTAAGGGTTAGGGTTAGGCATGTGTTGGTTATGGTTAAGGTTAGGATAAGTCAGGAAATGCATGTAAGTCAATGTAATGTCCCCTGAAGTGATGTATACATGGTGTGTGTGTGTGTGTGTGTGTGTGTGTGTGTGTGTGTGTGTGTGTCTGTGTGTCTGTGTGTCTGTCTGTCTGTCTGTCCGTGTGTGTGTGTGTGTGTGTGTGTGTGTCTGTGTGTGTCTGTATGTGTGTGTGTGTGTGTGTGTGTGTGTGTGTCTGTGTGTGTGTGTGTGTCTGTGTGTGTGTGTGTGTGTGTGTGTGTGTGTGTATGCCTAAGTGTCAGTCTGCGTGGGCGCGAGATGAGAATATAAATATGGCAGATTCCCTTTGTTATGTCATTAAAAATACATTAAAGAAAAACATTAAAACATGAAAGCCACCATGATTTGAATCACCATCAGAGATTGTGAAATCCAGTCAGGGTTCGTGTTGCAAAAATGTTTTCCCCTATTTCATCCCCCAGCTTGTCCTTTCACACGGAGGAACAGAAATGTCAATATTGATGTTTCACACTGTTTTAACCGTTGTATTGATCTGACCAATCAACTGTTTGTGGTTGCTGCAGTGAGCAATATTCACCCTGACACTGTCTGGAGTTTGTTGGAATCACAATAGAAGATCGTTAAAAAAACCGATGTGGTGACAAGTTTTAAAGAGGCCCTATTATGCTTTTGGGGGTTTCCTTTTCCTGTAGTGTATTACATAGGTTTGTGCATGTCAATGGTCTGCAAAGGCTAAAATCCCTGTGTTCCCTCAATGGGGATGTTACGAACTTGGATACTCAAGGAAAGGACTCAAGTGCACGACCCGGGAGCCAGAGGTAAAGTATAATTAATATACTTTATTTCTTCCACAAAATATATACAAAAGAAAAACACTCTTACGAGGTGACAAAAAAGTGTCCAAAAAGATACAACAAAATATCGCTGACAACGTGAGGAATTCAACTTTCAATACGTTTCAGAAGCATAACGTAGGTTTGAAAAAAGAAGCAATCGACGACGAGCAGAGTACTGGCATGAGGACAAGACGAACTGACACTGAACACCGGGAGACTGGGGAAGTTAACAAGACACAGGTGAAGACAATCAGGGGCGGGGCTGACGCTGATGAGGGCGGGAGAACACATAAGGAAAGGGAGTCAAGGGACCTGAAGTGAGACGTGACAAAAACAAAACAGGAAGTGAGAGGACTCTTTAAAGTAGAGACGCTACATACTGATATACACCTGAACATCAGCAGGAGAGGACTCTTTAAAGTAGAGACACTACATACTGATATACACCTGGACATCAGCAGGAGAGGACTCTTTAAAGTAGAGACACTACATACTGATATACACCTGAACATCAGCAGGAGAGGACTCTTTAAAGTAGAGACACTACATACTGATATACACCTGAACATCAGCAGGAGAGGACTCTTTAAAGTAGAGACACTACACACTGATATACACCTGAACATCAGCAGGAGAGGACTCTTTAAAGTAGAGACACTACATACTGATATACACCTGAACATCAGCAGGAGAGGACTCTTTAAAGTAGAGACAATACTGATATACACCTGAACATCAGCAGGAGAGGACTCTTTAAAGTAGAGACACTACATACTGATATACACCTGAACATCAGCAGGAGAGGACTCTTTAAAGTAGAGACACTACATACTGATATACACCTGAATATCAGCAGGAGAGGACTCTTTAAAGGGGAACATATGAACTGCTCTTGCATCGTGTTGTGTGTACACAGCATACAGTGAGTAACTCCAGTGTTGCATGCAGGGTAATAATTCATTGTCCTCTAATCTGATGCGCTTTGGGTGCAACGTGGGATAAAATCAGAACAAAACACTATAAATCACCAGAACTCCTCTCCTTTTTATCCGAACCCGTGGCAAATAGAGATTCAATGCACATCCAAAACCAGTTGATGAGGGGAATGGAGGGTATCGGGAAGACTGCTCGGATGAGATGAAATCTAACGCTGAAATAAAGCAGCACAAAGGATTAGATGTGGCGAGGGTACTCAGAGATGGTAGAAACAAAAGGATTAGCCGGAGAGAGGGGGATGTGGGTCACACCCGGCAGATAGTGAAACCAGCCATCCAGCCTGTCCCGAGGCCATCCCATAATCCATCATGGATCGCCAGGGAGACTGCGAGAAGAGGGGGAGGGGGGAGGAGGAGGAGTAGTGGGGGTAACATTTTAGATTTACACATTTACAGGGAAATATGTGTCGAATTATTCGTCTAAATTATACTTTTTGAGTCATTTTGAGTGTCTTAGAGTGGGATGCATTACCTGGGCTTTGACCTTTGACCCCTGGTTCGAGGGATAAGTCACTAAGAGGGCGGGTTGCCAGACAGCCACCCGGCGAGGATTACTCCATTAAGCTCTTTGTTAACCCTGTGGCACGAAACATAAGAGTCACGATAGGTGCTTGCAGGGACGCATGCTAAGGATTCCCTAATAGTGTCTGAGTTCAGTTTGAGCGATATCCCATCAACCAAGCATCTCACCCCCTATTTATTCTGCGAGTCATTCATGGAAATCATACTTATTTCCTAAATAAAATCCTGTCACATTGACGGATAAGCCAGCGCTACAATACGGGGATCTAGCTTTTTATTGCCATGAGAGGATAAGTGGGGGTAGATGATATCGTGGTGCTGTAATTACTCTGACATGCCCTCAACAGCAGTCTCACAAGACATGGGTTTCCCTCGAACACAGGAAGTAAGACGGGGCTACAGATCTGATAGGGCGTCATGGCGGGAAGCAGCCTTTAAAGTAACCTCCTCTTTATCGGCGGGATCACTCAATATGGTCTAGCTGCGGCCGCGGCCAGTACACGGCGGTACACGATGGTACACGACACGCCCACCTGACACGACACTACGGTGGCTGAGAGGCACCACCGTTAAAAGCGAATTGACGAGATTTACATCATACAGCCCATGTAGTATAAACATTGATTTTAATTTCTTACAGTAGGAGAGGTTTTGGGGTTTAGGAGGGAGGAAGGAAGATTAGTATTAGGTAAAAAGGTAGGGAGTGGTTAGGGTTAGGACGGGGGGAAGGGAAGGGTTAGATTGAAGGGAGGGAAGAGAACTGCTACCCGGGAACGTTCACACTGGGTAGTTTATTTAGTTTAAAAAAAATTATCCAACGAGTGAGAGACCACAAAGGAAGTGTAGTACCGCCGTTTGGCCACAAGACTCCGGCGCACTCCTGGGGGCTTGGTTCAACCTCCACTGTCCGCGGCCGCAGCTAGACCCTTCTCAGCCACCGTAGTGTCGTTACAGGTGGGCGTGTCGTGTACCATCGTGTACCGCCGCGTACTGGCCGCAGCCGCAGCTAGACCCATAGATATATATAAACACTAGATGACTCACCCGCGCTGCTGGCCAATGGAGACCGACGTTGCCACTTGGCCGCCATCTTGCTACAGGGAGTTCTCTCATTCATAACATTATGGTTTACTATTTAAATAACCATAGCTTGCTCAATTTTCAACCAATTTTCAAACGGTTTGGTTTTTTATAAACATCAAAGATGTAGTTATGATACTGCATACTTATAATCATGGACTTTCATATGAAAATAACATTAATCAGATAAAGCAATAGCTATACACACACACACAAGGTATTTATATTAAATATTTGCCGGTGTATATATTTCCATTTATTTTATTATATTGTTAATATTTAAAATAAATAAATAAAATTAAAATACATTTATATTTTATATATAAAAATCGGTCTCGTGTTACCACTCTGTAAGCCAAGAGTTGTTAATTTAGCAATGCCTTAGCTTGAAGAACAGGGACACAACTAATGACAATAGCATATGTTGGTATATTATTTAGATATTCACACCTTTATCAGAAGAACCAATCCAACATAAAATGTGCTCACAGACAGGCCAGTTCTGTCTCATTTATCACAATTATTTTTGACATGAGATCTTCATATCATCCTAGTTTTGTATTTAGTTTCTAGATTTGTAAACAAATCCAGAACCTTTGAAATATGTTATTGAAAAAAGACCAAGAATAATATAAACTGTACCATGTGTCCTTTTGTGTCCTTCTGTAGTCCATTTGTGGTTTGTCTTGTCTCACCCCGGCTGATATATCACAAAATCCACTGTTTAAATTGTTCCCTATATTGCCCCTATGCAATATAGGGAACAATTTAAACATAAACTATCCTATGTGTCCTTGGGTGTTATGAAAGGCGGCCCCCCAAAATAAATGTATTATTATTATTAAGAAGAACAACTTGGTGTGGTGTGGAGGGGATGTAGGAAGCAGGAGCAGGTGGGGAGAGATGGGACTTCAAGGTTATTTGTTTTAAATGTGTCTTGGAGATAAGGACCAGCTGCACACAATAAAATACAGTATAACACAAATCCAATAAGACACACGGTGACACATGGCACACCAACAATCAATCATCGTCCAGCCTCAGCTTTGGTATTCTTTCACAACCATGTTATGGGTTTATTAGACTGAGCAAACAAACATATGTGGTGATCCCACGGGTTCTTGTTTGCAGACAGCGGCGATTGGAGCATCTGTAGGCTGCACAAAAGTCCGGCATATTCAGGTACTTCTGTAAACACAAAGCCAGCAAATTCCTGTATCATAATGCAAGATGTTTTAACAAGCCAAACCACTTGGAAGAAATCATGTGTAACTTAAGTTGTGTTGAAAAGAAAGAGCAGTTCTGCCTCTCCCACTGGTGGAAAGTTGCTGGGTCAACTTTGTAATACTAGGTCTCACTGACAGCCTCTTGTTATTAGCCAGCTAATAAATACAACCACATACACAAAGGAAAGCTGCAATTTCAACATGTCCAAGCATCCTGTATCATAGCCATGCTAATCATGTTTATAATAAACCAAACCGTTTGTAAATCAGTCAAGATTTCAGAGTTAAGAGTATTTTTGTGCAGATCACTCACCTTACAACAGCTACCATAACGCGAATCAGAGTAACTGTTGACTGTAGCAAGATGGCGGCCGGTCAGCTACACTGGAAAATCTCCCATGAGCCATCTAGTGTTTATATATATCTATGGCTAGACCCTTCTCGGATCAGTGGCAGCGCAGGAAACTCAGTGACCTACACCTCCTTCAGACAGACATCTGTTCCCTTCCTTTGCGCACCCTGGGCCAACGTGAAAGGCACCAATTACTTTGATAAACCACTTTCACGGCGGCGCCCTCGCAGCCAGTGTAGCTTTGAATGTTCAGGCGGTGTATTACATTCTGTTGTCCGTAGAAATGGGCACAAAGCGTGATTTTTGAAAAAACTTTAATCGAATTTTGCCATCTGCGGGCACGGGGATAATTACAAAGATATATGGCGGCATGTGTTGCAGGCAGGGGCCTCGGACAGAGATGATGATTATGATTATTATATCATCTGAATAAGAGTGGTGTGTTCAGTGTATTCTAAGCCCTGGAGGTCAGAGTATAAGAAAGAGGATTACAACCTCAGGAGCCAAGTAGATTAAACAGACGCTGACTCCTCGGTACTGTACGGGCACACTGATTACTACATTTTGAAGGAGTTGAAGAGTATGAAAGTGTGTGTGTGTGTGTGTGTGTGTGAACTCACTCTGCAGCAATCCAAAGCAATAATCAAAGAGAACAATCAACCAATGCAGTTCTGCTACATCGGCAAAGGCCTGATTGTGCCCAGTGATCACGCAATCATCGGTTATAAATAGACATCGGTCATTGCTGGAATGCATTTCTAAAAATATATCAAAAGATGGGACTGATTTTTCATTAGGAGAAGCATTTCCAAGAGGGGTGGATGAGCAGTGTGAGATTTAATTGTTGTGTATGTTAAATCACGCCGAGTAATGAGAGGATATTGTGTAAACAAAGTACGGGCATGTTTCCAAACCTCTCCCCCTGCTCACTTGAAACGAAAAAATTGAATTAATGAACAACTAACAGGCTCCGTTTCGTCCGTGCACTTTGCTCCTCTAAACAAACCAAAAGCCATCGCGGCGAGCTCTGTATTCACGTGGGAGTCGGAGAGCAGGAGAAGTCGCTGCATCTGAAATTGGAGGTGGATCCGGCCTCTCGGGAGGACACGAGAATCTCACTACGGTTGACATTTTCTGCTTTGCATCATGCACATAAGCCACTCACAGTGCAGTATGGCTGATGAGTCGGGCTCTGCACAGGCTGATGAAATGGCAGCAAGGCCTACGGGCAACATAAACATGCCTAGCAGATAACAACCCTTCAATCTTCCCGGCTTAGGTCATTAGGTCGACTCTGAATCCCTCTGAATGACCGACCTAAATGCTGGCTATGACCTCAATTCATCCGTTATATGAAACATGCCGTAACTAAAGGGAATTCCAGCAGAAACCGTGAATTTCTAATGCTGTTTTGTTACAAATTAGAATCGCTGGCAGGGAAAATGAATGGGTTAAGACCTTTATATATACAGTCTATGGTTATGACATTTGGAGGGGTATTGCGTGGAAGGAAGGCAAGTCTGAGCCGTGGTAAACACTTCAATACACTCAAGCGACTCCTTATCTGAGCATGGCAAGTGTGCGGGTTCATCTTATTAGACTTTCAGAAATAGACGGGAGTGAATCTCTCCCCTCATATGGAGAGATTGGCAGTGCAGTCAGGGAAGTGATTTCAGCGCGGCACAGAATTGAATTGCTGCGGGGGGGAGGTTTCTTAAGCAAGAGGTTTAATTTGCCCTGGAGTATGTATTCTCATACTGATATGCCAAAATGTAATTGGAGTCGGTACAAGAGCTGGTCGTTTCCATTTGAGATTTGCGGGGGTTCATTTGCGGTTTGGGATTTATTTTTCCAAGTGAATTGTGTCGTCTAAAACAGGCTATTCTAAATCAGTGGGGTGCAAAAGTGGCGAAATGTAGATTTATCTTGTGTTTTTAAAGAGAACATTTCTACAGTGGCGGACAGGTGCAACACACATTACAGCGGCCCAACACATTTCCATTAGGAGAACCACGCGGCAGTTTCAAACTACGGTGAGAATATAAAAACACGTTTGCACCTGTCGGCCACCGTACATTCCTGATAGGCTGGGGTCCTGACATATGGAGATGAATGCCAGTCAACACTGGAGCACACTGGTGAGTCACATCCCACAGCTCCCAGTATGGTCTCTGTGTAATGATCCGGGGAGTCTGGACAGACGTCTGCTTAACTATGCCGCGCCGTGGGGAGCTGAGTGGGAAGAGGAGGAGGAAGAGGAGGAGGAAGAGGAGGAGGAAGGGGGGGCGAGACAGGAGGAGATGGCTTCCCTTTTTTTCAACGCTCGCCATCCTGTGCAGAGATGTGAGAAATTAACAAACAAAAGCTCCTGTGGAGACTGAAAAAAAGAATGGTTGGAATAAAAAATAATATGAAATGATGGGAAACCAGCGAAGATAAGAAACCACAAAGCATCTTCTTGCTGTGACTTCATTTGGAACAAAAGTAAAGCAGATGATGCTTGCAGCTTGAAGCAGATACTGTCTGTCTGTGTTGTGTTTTGTCTTTGGTTTCATGTTTTATTTTGGAAAAGTCTTCACCCCCTGTCTTGCCTGTTGCTTTCTGTCTGTTTTCCCTCCTACCTAATTACCCGATTGTGTTCACCTGGTGCCTCAAGCCTCATCCCAATACCCCTCCTCGACTCCTCTCTTCCCCTCCTCCGGGACTTGACCCGGAAATCGATCAAGACACGCCGTTTTGAAGGACGTCCCAATAGCTGAAATGCACACGGAGGAGTCGAGGAGGGGTGAGGGAGGAGACGAAAAGGAGGATACACGCGAGCAGACTACGCGGAAGTGTTTTCACTACTCGCGTATAAAAGCCCCGCCCCCACCTTCACAGCTGGTCCATTTCAACAGAGGAAAACCGACAACTGGAAGATGAGTGGAAAAGCGTCACATAAATGTATAAGTGCTCACAGCTCCGTGGGAATTATTATGTGAAATTCATTTCTAAAAGGCTTCCACATTATTATAATTATATTTTTATTTAAATGTAGGCTACCTTTTACACCAAAACGGAACACAAAAGCAGGGCCAACCATCATACATTGAATTCCTTGACTAACAAGAGGAAGATTCATTCATTTAAATAAATATTTAACAACGAATGGGCCGGTTCTAAAGGTTCTTCAGTTCAGCCCGATGAGAGGAGGTACAGCTGTGCACATGTCATCATTAGCAGACGTCGTTTAAGAGTGACGTTTGAGTGAACGAGGCCATCCCAATTAATACCTGAGGACTCCTCTGTCCTCGCTTCACCTCCTCGTGTCTCTCGCCTCGTGTCTCTCGTCTTGTGTGTATTTAAGTTCTGTTTTTTACGTCTGTCATTGTTGGTTCGTTGTTTGTCTTTGACTGTGTCACGGGGTAGAGTTCTGTTTCTTACGCTTTGGCCTTGAAAGAAAGGTATCTCTTCGTTCCTTGGAATAAAGGTTTTTCGTTGAAATCTGCATTTGGGTCCTGCCTGCTTCACCCAACCCTGACGGATACATTATGATCTGGAGGAAAACAAAGGACATTCCTGCAGTCTAGTGAAGCATGAACGGCTCTCGGTGCCTCGATGAATATCTCTAATGCATTCTTTCAGAAAAAAACACACATTCATGATGAAAAGAGATCAAGTTGATATGTTTCTAGCGAGGTCTGGACCCTTTAGACAGTGAGCTTTAAAAGCCAAGTCTTTCTGGAAGTTGCAGTTTTTAAAATCAGTCAAACAGAAGCACATCAAACTGCCGGCTTAAGTAGGCCACTCCTGCTGAGCGCTTTATTCCCGTGCTCTGGCCTCACACACGTGCTACTGAAGCTGTTGATTTAGCAGCGAGATTGTGCTTCCGTTTGGCGAGGCTAAATGCGAAGTGGAACCGCTGATAAATGTGCGTGACAGTCGTAGAAATACCCCGAGGAGTCTGAGATCTCCAACATGACCCAAGGGTGCAAAGAGATAGAAACCGTTTGAATGCTATGGATTATTTCTGCTGTATACCGTGAATTTATTGCTCAATTGTGAACAGAGAAAGATGGAGGTGAGGAATGGGGAGTAAGAGGCTTATTGGGAAGACTATCTCAAGAAGAAAAATAAGAGGAGGAGGGGAGGATAAAGAAAAAGTTGAAAGAGTCATAAGAGCGGGGGGCGGGGTGCAAAAAGCAACAACAACAAACCCTTGAGGGGTCTATAATCCAAAAATGAGAGAGCTGTGACTCAGAGACACTCAATCTGACAAGACGCATTAAAGCGATGGAAGAAAGGGAAGAGGCAAAGCCAGATACGAGGGCTGCTTCCAGGAAAAGAGAGACCACCGAGAGAGAGATGGGATGATGAGCTTGCAGATGTGACAAGAAGATTGTGCTGGAAACCAGCCATCAACAGATCCATGAAACAATGAGCTCCATCCCGGGCACCAGCACTGGGATTATGCTGCGTGACACACTTTCATATGGTTCAAGCCTTTACTACCAAGCTTACAGGAACATGTAGCGTCTCTCCATTACAGCCTATGCATGATGGATCCACGGCGATACCATAGATAACCAAGACAACCAAGACACAAGGAAACAGATATACTTCAAAATCACTGAAGACAATATGTTAAAAACCCCTTTAATGTACATTTGATCTGGGATTTAACTCTGAACGCATCAAACCATAACACCACCATTTCATTAACTAATAGTTAGTAAACTTAAGAGGTGTCGGTCAGTAGATTTTCTTTACCCCCTGTCAGTTGTTGCCTCATGGTTTTTATGCTATGCTATGCTATGCTATGCTATGCTATGCTATGCTATGCTATGCTAAACGGCTTGCTTTCTAAAGCTGTATTGATATGCATTTGAGTGGTACATTTTGTCATCGTACCCTCAGGAAGAAAGTAATTAACAATCTTTCTGAAGATGTCAAACTATGACATAGGGTGGTTTTTATGCTTTACCAACAACATAATCTACTTCCTCTGTATGTTGCTGAAGTACTTACAGCTTTTAACTAAGATGTATTCTTGGAAGGCAAGTGAAGGTCATTGCAAATGAAAGATAAACAGTACAGACGTTCCTGTATACCTTTTCAGCGATTCTTCACAGAGACGGAGAGTAATTAGTGTGTTGAAAGATGTGGTCCCATTTCTTTGCTCCTCATTGATCCAGTAACTTCCTTTAGAAAATGTTGAACATTCAAGTTTTGCAACTCAGGAGCTCACCCTTAACGCTTACAATTCTGTTAAATTAAATCAGAATGTGCATAGCATAATCAAATCGAATAGAAACCACAGCAGTGATGTAATTATTGTGTCAATACAAATATTTGGAGGGTTTTTTGGCCCGTCTCCCAAAAGGGAGCCTGCGCACTGCTTAACAGGATATCACAAAAACAAATTTGTTTGCTTTGGTTTTATGTTAATTCTGGATTTGGAAAAACCCACACATGCAACAGGAAGCTGACAAACCCAACCTACGCACAAGTTTTACAGGACAGGAGAACAAGCACGCTGGGGTTGAGGGTCAGGGTAAGAAAGCATATCA
This sequence comes from Chaenocephalus aceratus, assembly GCA_023974075.1. NCBI lineage: Eukaryota > Metazoa > Chordata > Actinopteri > Perciformes > Channichthyidae > Chaenocephalus > Chaenocephalus aceratus. Next base: position 22,051,242 of record CM043804.1, on the reverse strand, counting down.
CTGTGTGGTTTTATTCACCCTGCCCACGTGGGGAGAGCTGTTGATGTTTAAGTGGGAGCAGAAGGGGTTTTGTAGTCCCTGTGAAGAGATGACAGCAGAGTCTCGTTGCCCCGAGAGCACTGTCTGTTTATTCCAGATAAATCTTGCCCACCCTCGAGGCATCATCCTTTATTAATTTGAAGCTGTGAATTTTTACAAAAACATATTGAGACAGAATGCTGATATTAAATTGCTGAATATTTAATGTCTTGTGTCGGACGTTCCAATTTATTAAAGCAATTATTGATATGAAGACCTTTAATTTCATTATAGTGCCGAGTGCAAGCGCGTTCTCGTATCGGATCCAACGTCTTATTACACTTCTCTCATATGACAGGTTTTGGAAGGGAAGTTTCAAGGGATGTCTGAATGGTGTTTTCACTCATATATATATATATATAAAACTACAAATGCATCTTTTTTACAATCTTGTAATCAGACAGATGGAATGGGAATATTTCGGGGAGAAATGAGGCCAGAAAACCCGCTCAAAGTAACGAGCTGTTGTGAGACTACACTCGCATCATCAGTGTAATCTTCTCCCCATCACATTGTTGTTGAAGCAGATCTGCCGCCGGTGACAAGCAGGGAGAATGTTCTGCCTTCATTCCTGCGTGGATTGGTGTCAAAAAGTCTTCGAGGTTTCTTAATCCTTCTACATCAGAATAGGACACGTTTCCCATTAATTACAATGGTGTACTCGCATAATTACGGCGGCCCCCGCTCTACATAAACGACTGGGTGGAAGTCTTACTTACGGTGGATTCTGAGGGGCTTTGTAAGAATATATCTGCTGACAATAAGCTCGCCGTGAGCTCATTACACTTATGGGACTTAATGTAATGAACACACTTTCTTGAAGACGTCCTATCATGCTGTTTGGGTTTGTCTTCTCCTGTGGTGGGTTATGTGGTTTGTGTGCATGTTATCGGTCTGCAACGGCTAACATAATATGTGTTCTTTAACACTTCTGCGTGTTATAGCTTTCCAACATACAGACATTCTTCAGATAGCTAGTTAACACAGTGGACTTTTTAGCCAATACAATTAGAGACACTTCAATTAGGAGTCAAGCAGGGCAAAACAAAAACAAGGTTTATTCATAATTCATGGCTAACAAGTTCACCACATGTGCTTTAACCAGATCTGGGAGCAACGACATCTAAGGTTGCCAAGCAACTGGAAAGCAGCCGTTTGAAGCCCCCCATTAAAGACCACCTTTTATCACGTGACCAGATTACCATGTCACTTGACGACAAGAAAACATCTCCATTAGCCGAGCAAGGCTACAGGAAGTGCTGGAAACACAAAGTAAGTTGGCCTTGCCTTGAAAGCATTCTTCGAACCTTTCACACATTTCACACGGTGCAACAGGTCGTATTCCCGCCTGAATTCATGTCTGCAACATCTGTACCGATGGCTTCTGGGCTTGTATCTGAGTGTTTTATCCAAATTGGAGGAGTTTTGTAGCAGCACAGTGTTCACGTCAGAGCACAGCTGGAGCTTTTTGAGATAAAGTCACGCTCAAAGGCGTTTTTTTGGATGGTCTTGTGCAGTGACATACGCAGTCAGTCACAGTCGAGCACTTCTTATTAAAGTAATAACCACCAAGGTGACATCATTGCAGATTAATTTATCAAGCAGAAATGAGGTCCACTGCAGAAGAACATTGTGCTGCTTCCACTTCTCTTTCCACAGGAGGATATTCCCCTTTAGAGAAGTCAGGCTCCAGGGATTGGTCTGCTTTTACTGCTGATGTACTCCCCTAACCTTACAGCAGCTGGTGTTATACGTTACTGTCGTTATTAAATGATTAATTTATGCAGTGTTGCGTCTTGCCAGCGATGTCAATCCTCAGGCTGTCCCGGGGACCTGGAAGGTGTCCGTCCTTCCCTCGCAGGCGTTATGAAACCAAGTATATGCAATGCAGAACAGCATGACAACTGTTTGCAGGGAGGAATCCAGACATGTCTGGCGCGCATCATTAGCTGCACAAACACGGATGCAATCTCTGATCCTAATTCGCTGTAATAATGCTCGTCAAAGATGTTTTATGGTTTCATTTCCCCATTTTATGGCATTTTAATTCACGTTTTTGGATGAAATATCTAATATGAAGAGCATAGGGTGATAATATATCTGAAATGTGTATGACAGCCTGCTTTATAGTCAATATCAATACAATAATATATCAGATAGATCAAGTATGACTTCCTTAAGTCATTTTAATAACACATGTGCCGTGTCTTTACTTAAAGGTCCCGTGGCCACTTCTACTGATCATATTTCCATCGTTGAGGTCGACTAGAATAGATTCACATTGTTCAATGTTCCAAACTCACATTGGTTTCTCACGGCATCTCTGTAAAGTCTGTGTGTTCACTCTCTGTCCTAAACGGCTTGTTGGAGCTCCTGCCCCCCCCCCCCCCTCCTCCCTGTGAGCCCAGTGTGCTCTGATTGGTCGGGACGTTGCGAGGCTCGCTGCTCAGTGAGCTGGCTTACTGGGGTGGTTTCCGGGTCGGTGATACAGCGAGACAGCGCAAAACTCATCCTGAGCACACGCACACACACACACACACACACACACACACACACACACACACACACACACACACACCACACACCACACACACACACACACACACACACACACACACACACACACACACACCACACACAACTTGTAAGAACTTTATTTATATCCATCAAGCTAATTAGTGTGCACAGGATCCAAATACTGAGAGGTTCTTTCAATGTTTGGACAATTATAATTACATAAAGCGCCATCTGCTCCGCACTGCCAGGCTACCAGTGGCAGCTGAGATGAAGCACATTTTTTGCCAACTACTTAGATCTGAGTTATCATCATACGGTATGAATTTATTGGCTACAGCAAAATACACTGAATCATGTCAACTCAACCTCGGAAGATACAGAATCCAGAAATAAATGTGAGGATACTTTTTGCTTTTAACTTTAACGAGCTGTATCTTCTGGTTATTAAAGCATGGGAAATGACTAAGTACACACCAGAGCTCCCTTTGTGCTTATTAGTTCTCTCATTGAATAATGTGTTGAAGCATTTTGTCACAACAACACGTTTTTGTAAAAGCGCAAATGAACAACAGTTTTTAAATTACAGATAATATGGTGCTTGTCTTTTTCAGCTATCAGTTTACAAAGTGGGCTATGCGATATTACTGCTGTCAATTAAAGTAATGTGTGCAATACTGTACCACTGCTCAGTGCAATTAACGCTTTATTTTTTACAATATATGTGACCATTTTCAATACTTTTAATCATGTTCACTTTTTCACCATGGTGTACTTATTTGTTTTATATTCTTCATGATGTTTGCCTGATTTCTAATTTAATTTGCAAGTCTATTCTTTATCCTTTGCCTTTTATCCATCTTTTATCTGTAAATTGCTGCTGTGACGTTGTACATAACAAATTGGGACGAATAAAGGCTCTCTGATTTCTGATGTTGTCATCAAAGTTGATTTTGTGTGTCTACTGCCCGTTTTTAACCACTTGAAATTCTACTGTATGCTATAATGTACACAGGTGGTGGATAGTAATAATGTACATCTACTCAAGTACTGTTCTTAAGTACAATTTGAGGTACCTTAGTATTCTCAGTTTATGCTACTTCAACTCCACTACATTTTAGAAGCCAATATTGTACGTTTTATGTCCACTTCATGTATTTAAAAGCTTCTGTTCCTTGTTCTTTTTAGGTTTAGATGATCAGCTAGTACAAATCTATTAGCAATTTAACATATATTTAAAGGTAAAGATATCCAGCGGCAGAATATAAAGTTATTTACTTAAGTTATATTAGCTCTACATGTACCAGTTGGGATACAAACACATGAATAATCATAATAGTAACCCAGTAACTCAATATATACAGTATATATGATTTTGGGGCCATTACGTGTAAGGAGTACTTTTACTTTTGGTAGTTTGTGTTTTATTGTTGTAATGTAGCTCTCGGCCTGCAGGGGGCAGCACACAACACACCGCACATAAACAGAGAAGAAGAAAACGCCGGCTTTTTAATTCGACAGGTGGTTTGGTTTACCGGTGTGGAGTCCTCTTGGTAAAATCTATTTTATTCTTACTTAACCAACATCTTTCATCAATTCAACCTAGCCAAATTGTTGCTAACACATAGACATGTCTTTTTATAAGCTCCTATTGTCAACATTTGTCCAATTAGCAATTTAGCTAGCTCAAAACAATGATGCGTCACCGACTTGTCAACAAGAGCGATGGTGGGTAATAATAATAATAATGATATAAAGACATTTTTTTAGTCTAGAAGTCAACAATGTGTAGTTAAAAACAACATGTTACAGGGGATGACTTGCACTCACAACGCTAAAAAGGCCGTGTTTGTGAACAAGGACTTCATGCAGACTGTCCAGAAGGACTTCTCATAGTAAGTCATTTTATTAATTATTATGCTAACGCTAATGTGTTGTTTGGGCCGCCGTGGCCACAGCTCTAAGTGTGAGTCTTTTAACTGTGGAGGGTGACACACACACACACACACACACACACACACACACACACACACACACACACTTTCTGTTGTATTGTGTTTTCTTGGACTAGCTATAGTGGGATTAAGGCTGTGCTCTCACACTGTTCATTTCTTATTTTCTGCTTTTTCTGAATGGAGTTTTGGTGGGAAGGCCGCAGCACCTGTGGAGCTTTTACCTGCAGACATACTCTTAAACTGTTCTTATTGTCTGTTTTCTTTAACTAGTTTTAGTGGATTGTAGGGGTGTAACGGTTCACAAACATTTCGGTTTGGGTACGTACCTCGGTTTTTAGGTCACGGTTCGGTACGTTTTCGGTACAGCTGATTTTTTTAAATTATTATTATAACTGTGAATAATGTATTCTGTTAAGTATTACTTTGTAATAGCCCCCTTACTCCATTTTAATGGTACTTCCCATTGTGCACCCTTACGCCATGTTTAATGGTACGTCCCATTGTGCACCCTTACTCCATGTTTAATGGTATGTCCCATGTGACGTCATAAGCAAGCAAGGAGTGCTATATGTCTCATTGTTGTTGATTACGCAGCACTGCCATGCTGGTTCATGTCTCTGAATAAATGGATGAGAGAAGAACAATGACTGCGCATACTTTATTAGTTTAACAGGCAAAGTTGGACTCATGTTAGTTTTCCGGAAGAAGTTTAACGCAAAGTATTACAAGGGACTTCTATAAACTGTGGACCAATAAGTAAAGAAGTGGCGGGAGATATTACACGCGACGTATTACGTGAGAACCCAATGCTAACAAGCTAGTTTAGCAAGCTAATCGCTGTGCCAACAGATGGCAAGCAGAGCAACGGGAGCTTTCGCGCCACAAGCTTTTGTTCGATGGAACCGAGGATAAGTATGACCTTTGGGAAACAAGATTCTTAGGCTGCCTACATATCCTGAAATTAAAAGAAACTATTCTCCATGAACCCACTGGAAATAGTCCTGAACAGCTAGCAGAAGACAGGAGAAAGAATGCTGATTGCTATGCTGAGCTAATAAGACTGATAGATGAGCCTATCACTGATGAGACACGATGCCACTGATGATGGCAGGAAGGCTCTAAGAAGATTGAAAGAACATTATTCTGTAAAAAGTAAACCACGGATAATAAACCTCTACACGTCGTTGACCAAGAGAAAGTGTTACCGACTACCTTATATGGGCGGAGAACATTATCACGGCTTTGAGGGAAACAGGTGAGACCATGAGCGACGGACTCATCATCGCCATGATAATAGGAGGACGATCAGACACCTTTAAGCCACTGGCTGTTCATGTAACGCAGATGAAGATAACGTTACATTCATAGACTTTAAAAGGAGACTGCATGTATACGAAGAGGCCCCGGCAGAATGTCTGCTAACAATAGAAAAGAAGAAGATGCTAACGTTATATGCTACACATGTGGAATAAGAGGGCATAAGGCAAGTTACAGAAAAGTGTGGTGTGGTTACTCCAAAGATAACACACGAAGAATCCCTGTGCAAGAAAAAAAGGGCGGCAAGATGGTGTCAGAAAAGTGAAATACGATGAAAACAGCGAACAAGCCCAATTCTTCAAGGCAAAGCACACGAAGAGCGGGAGACCTCCAGCCAACGTAGAGATGAGAGGCATCATGGTGGACGCTGGAGCAACATCCCACATCGTGAACGATATTGAAAAGTTTGACAGCTTTGATGACTCATTCCTTTCCGGGACACATTCAGCGGAGTTAGCTGACGGGAGCAAATGCAGAGGAACAGCGATCGTGCATCTGCCGGTGATTCTCAAATGGGGGTACGCGGACCCCTAGGGGTACGTTGGGGTACTGCAGGGGGTACGTGAGATTTAAAAAAACGAAATAATAATTTAAAAAAAACCATGCATGATTACAAAAATATTCGTAGTACAATAACTTAAATAGAAAACACCATTTTATATAAAATATTCCTAGAACCACCAAGGGGGGCATCCTCATATAAACATGTCAAATGTGTGTATTGTATTTTAAAGTTTTTCACAATATATCATTTTGTTCATTAGTTTGTTTAAACATATATTACTTCAGTTGAAAAACTCCTTGGAAAAATCTGTTTTATAGAAACGTTATTTTTTTTCATGCATAAAATGAAAATATCCTTAGTTTGTTGTAATTCATGCATGAAGGAGTTAATACATCACACACGGAGTGGACATCACTATATTGTAATTATTTATATCGGCTTTTTCGATCAAAAAATGTTCGGGGTCGGTCAGGGGGTACTTGGCTGAGAAAATGTTTCAAAGGGGGAACATTACTGAAAAAGGTTTGAGAAGCCCTGCTCGAGACGACACTGGACGACAGCAACAGCACCGCTACGGGAGGCACTGTACCTTCATACCCACATGACATCTTCTCCGTGGCAACAGCTGCAAATAGAGGAGCGACAATCACCTTCAAGAAAGGAGAAAGCCATGGTTTACCAAGGGCAGTAGCAGGTTTGACCTCCACGAGATTGGACATTTGTATTACTTGCCAACTGTTAAAGAAAATGTTGAAAAATGTAAAGGGCAGCTAGACTCTAGATGTGAGAAAGGGGTTTTCATTGGCTATGATAAAAACAGCCCAGCTTATCTGGTGGATTACCCAGAAACGGAGGGTGCAAGAGCACAGGTTGGTGAAATTCACAACAAAAGAAAAGGAAACACAAACATCTGAATCACACAAAGAATGTGGGCATGAGGATGCACACTCCAGGGCCGTAGGCACGATATAAATGTAGACCATGTATCAAGTCATGGTATTCAGATGTGTGTGCCTGAGCCGAGGAAAGCCACAGAGACTGTAACCAAAGGTATCCACAGAGAAACAAAGGAGACCAACTCATCTACGGGATTTTGAGAGTGAGGATGCAGAGGACCAAGCACAAACATGCATGGACTTTTGCTACAGAGCAGTCTGTGATATCCCTCAAACCTACAATGATGCATCGTGTCAGCAAAGTCAAGGCAGTGGAAGAATGCCATGGACGAGGAGATGCGATCTCTGGAGGAGAACGAGACCTTCCACCTCACCCAGTTGCCAGCAGGTAAAAAAGGCAGTGGGGGGAAGATGCGTCTATGCACTTCAAAAGTGACATGATGGATCAGATAAATACAAGGCAAGACTTGCAGCAAAAGGCTAAAAACCAGGAACAGACGACAGAGACATTTTCTCCCCTAGCTGATATGACAAGTGTAAAGAGTACTCATGCAGAAAGCAGCACACGAGGGACTCGTTTTACACCAGATGGACGTTAAGACAGCCTATTTGCATGCACCCATTGATTCTGAAATCAACCAGAGGCTATGAAGAAAAGTCAGTAACCGGGGAAAACCTAGTTTTGTAAGTTGCAAAAGTCTCTCTATGGCCTTAAGCAATCAGGTAGAAACTGGAATGCTATGTTACACACATGTCTGAGTGAGAACGGTTTCATACAGAATCCAGCTGATCATCGTGTACAAGAGAGAAACATGATGAAAAGTAGTGGTGCACGATAATTATCGGCCCGCTATTAGGAATTATGACGTCATCCTGATAAACCCGATAACAGTATTAATAGCCCCGATAATATACAATTTATTTATGGGTAAAAAAAAAGAAAAAGATCCTGCGGTGTGGGTGGATTGGGATGAGGGGCGCTTGTTTTTCACTCGGCTCCTCCCGTTTCTGCCAGTGCTGTGGTGTTAGTGGTTTAGGAAGAGGGGAGTTCTTCACAAATCCAGCGCTCCCTAACTCCGTGCCTGGCTGTAGCGTAAATGACGTGCGGCCGTGAAGCCAGGACAGTAAACAAACATGTCGTCGGTAGTATGGGACTACTTCAAAGTTTCAGAGTTGGATAGTTCGCTTGCTATCTGTATTAACAAAGCAGAAGTTCCACGAGGAGGGAAGAAGGCAACGAGCTATAATACTTCCAACCTGATATTCGTCACCTGAAACATCGCCATGGCTACGATGGTGTGTTAAAAAGCGTACGAAGACGCCTGCGCTGCTAAACTAGCGGCGAATCCAAAGCCAGCTGCAAAGGCACCGGGGCTTTCACCTATCCACGAGGCTTTTGGAAAAGGCAAGAACTTTTATTTGGGAAAATACATATGGTCACTTGAAGTCAGAACTGGTTCTTGGCTTTGTTTTGTTCTTTTTCTTTTACCACCAGGTGTTCAAAAACTACAGGTACATTTAATATATATATATATTATATTATTATCGGGTATCGGTCTTGCGAAGCAGGAAGTTATCGGTATCGGTTTCAAAAAAACCAATATCGTGCATCCCTACTGAAAAGGTAATCATGATTGTATGGGTTGACGATCTGATCGTAGCAGCAAGCAACACACATGTACTGGCAGCTGAAAGATTATGCTTTCTGACAGGTTAAAATGGAGGACCTGGAAGGTGAAACATTTCCTGGAATTGATTTTTACCAAACAGAAGGTGAAGTTAAAATGTCTCAAAAAGAAATATATAGGCAACATCTTAGAGGTTTGAAATCAGGATTGCAAGGCCAGGGGGACCATGTGAGCCAACACTTGGACACACAGTTGATTCTGAGAAATTGACAGATCCAACTAAATGCAGTGGGAAGTTTAATTTACTTGTCCACATGTACTAGACCCGATATAGGTTTTGTGGTCAGTAAACTATCTCAGCACTTGGCTGAACCAAACAGAGGAACATTGGAACACAGTAAAACATGTGTTCAGATATCTAAAAGGCACAACAGGAGTTATGCTTTAAGAGAAAGGACAGAGAGGCCCTAGGTCTAAAAGTGGACTGTGATGCTGACTGGCATCAGATGCAACAGACAGGCGTCGCACATCAGGACATTGTGTCAGTGTAAGTAAAGGAAGCACCTGTGAGGCAGAATACACGTCTTTAGCATCAGCCAGAGCCCTAGAGAGATAAGTAGAGGAGAGATAGAGAGATATTAGTATCTCTAGGGCTCTGGCATCTGCTATACAAGAATGTATCTATTTAGATCAGCTACTCAAAAGGTATAGACACACACAAAGGCGTACGAGGACAGGGTGCTATAGCCCTCGCCAAAAAGCCAGTAAACAGGCAAAGGAGCAAACACATTGATATGAAGTACCATTTCATTAGGGACACTGTAGATAACGGAAAGTTAACTTTGGAGTACTGCCCTACTGAGTTAATGATTGCTGATGCCATGACCAAGCCAGCTACAAAGCTACAACTAAAGAGGTTTGCTCAAGACATGTTAAAAGTGCACGAGTGTATTCACATTGTTAAGGCAAAAGAGAAGCCTTATTATATTGTTTTTGTTTTCATGTAACCAATAGAGTTGAGTGGGAGTGTTAAGTATTACTTTGTAATAGCCCCCTTACTCCATGTTTAATGGTACGTCCCATTGTGCCCCCTTACTCCATGTTTAATGGTACGTCCCATTGTTTACCCTTACTCCAGTTTAATGGTACGTCCCATTGTTACCCTTACTCCATGTTTAATGGTACGTCCCATTGTTTACCCTTACTCCATGTTTAATGGTACGTCCCATTGTTTACCCTTACTCCATGTTTAATGGTACGTCCCATTGTGCCCCCTTACTCCATGTTTAATGGTACGTCCCATGTGACGTCATAAGCAAGCGTGGAGCGCTATATGTCCTCTTGTTGTTGATTACGCAGCACTGCCATGCTGGTTCATGCCCCTGAATAAATGGATGAGAGAAGAACAATGACTGCGCATACTTTTTTAGTTTAACATATTCACTCAAATAAATACAAAAATACTAAAATACACATTAAGGTGCAGCATTTCCATTAACTGAAATAATCTGTACTTGAACTGTACTGCACTAGTACTCACCTAAGCAGCCAGTTTGACATTAGGACTTGCTTGTCATTGTATGTTCATGTTGTTTAAAGAAAGATGAACTTGTCCACATTGCTTGCTGAAAGGGCAGATCAGCTGGCACTAGCAACGTCTCCTGCTGTGGAGAACACCCTCTCTAGGGACAGAGGTAGCAGACACAGCCAGGTAGCGCTTTGCTAACATGGCAACATAAGGATATTTGCCGTTTGTAATGGCTTTGGCTCGGTCTGAACTCTCTGCGAGTGGTGGAGGCTACATGCTAGCGGGAGTTGGGTTTGCACTTCAGTCTTTTGGTACCGGTGATATTCACGTTCGGGTGATGCCTTTTCAAATGAGTGTGCAAGTTTGATGTATTGCCAGCCGCGTAACCAATGTTAGTTGAACAATGCCGACAAACAGCTTTGGTTCGGTCCACCTGTCTTTGTCCGTCATCCTTGTTCGTAACTGCGAAACCAAAATGTTCCCAAACCGGAGACTTCAATGGTGCTGGAGGATTTTCGAGCTCAACTTTATCTGCGTTCGCCATTTCGCTAGTTCCTCAAATTACTGAATAAATTTGAACGCATCCCTGTGACCAGCTCTCATAGCATGCCTCTCGTCCAATGAAATTACTTGGTCGCTCTGACACGTTGAACACAATGGGAGCAAATTACTCTGAATGCTGCGACGCAGCACCTGAGATTACTTCCAAGAAGTTGTTCACGTTCTCAATTTTTTACGTTTAACGTTATATTCGTTCGGTACACCGAAGGGCCCGTACCTAGTGGATCGAGTGGCGAAGTCCCTCCCCTTCCGGTGGACCTCCATGGGACCTTATTTCGGAAACATTATGTATTGAAGTCAATGGAGAGAGAAAGATTATCTTTCGATCCCGTTTGCATTGTGCCACGAGTTACACATATGATGTTTGTCAAATTTAAAGATCATTTTGCAAGTCAAAAAAAAAAAAAAGGTGTTGTAAAACTGTGAATTAAACACTTTTGTTTGTGTGAATGCTGAATGAACTACATCTCCGGTCTCGCAGAACAACACACGTCACCAAGATGGCCGTCACTACTGTCTTGTCAACTAAACGATTGACTACCCTCACTATCACCCTCTCACCCTCACTATCACCATCTCACCCTCACTATCACCCTCTCACCCTCACTATCACCCTCTCACCCTCACTATCACCACAATGAACACGTCCAGAAGAATGTCATGCAAAGCTGCCTGCCTGCCTGCCTTCCTTTGATTCTCTCTGAGCTGCCTGGTCTTTTAATGTTTAATGTCAACCACTTGTGCAGATAGCATGAAGTAGAACAAATCGCAGATGCTAATGTTGCGTTAGCATTTCTCCCCCGGGCTTAAATTGTGTATTATAGAATGATCACACCAGTGTGACAGTACTCTTCAGAGGGTTCACGAAATATGACTACTACTCTTACTGTTTAACATGTTGGGTTACTTAATGTTACTTCATGTTAAGGCTAATAAAAATGACAAGGCTGTAATGCTAACTAACGTGCTAGCTACTAGCTAGGTAGCTAACTTGATCCAGCCACTCTGGTCCTTTCATCAGACGGGAAGCGAAAGAACGAGCAAGACCCATTGCTGGCATGATAACAGCCTGGTACTAAGCACACAGGCATCTTGTTAAAGTTATCTTATCTTAGCCAGCGCCATATAGATAGATTATATCTATATGGCGCTGAATCTTAGCTATCTCTTAGTGGAGGAAAACAGTTATGACATCACTACTCTGGGATTTGTAGTCTTTCTAGTTGCGTATTTTTCATAGTCTTATATTTCAAGAGTTTTACGACAAACTCTGACTTTTTTGACATGGAAATGATTTTTTAAGATTGACAAACATCATATGTGTAACTCGTGGCACAATTCAAACGGGATCGAAAGATACGTTTTTCTCTCTTCTTTGACTTCAATGCATAATTTTTCCGAAATAAGGAAATAAATAGATAATATTGTTCTATGATGGTTTTACTTAAGTCGTCTGTATGCATTTGGTTTCAAAGGGTCATTTCAAGTGCCATCTTGGACGGGTTGATAGTTGCTTTTACTCTGAAGCGCTCATTTCAAAGTAATGCGTGTTTCTCTCTGAAGCAGCCATTTCATATGACTTGTAGAATTAAAGGACATTCAAAGGAATAAAGAAGTTCTGCAACAAAGTAGAAAAAAGGCTGCATCAGAGTAGCGGTCAGGGAAGAGTTTATTTCTTTGCTTTCAAACGGATTGAAACATCTCTACTGCCAACATGGAGATGTCCACAACTAAGGATGGACGCATGGTGGACTTCGCTCTCAATGAGACTTTCAAAAGTAAGTGCAAGTTATTTTTGTTGCCCGGTTTGTCTGTTGCCGCCGCTGCGTGTGACCTCTCTTTGGAGCTGCAGATCTTCACAGGAAACTGTGGTCTTGTTTGTGTGTCGCTGTCATTTCCTGCACTTGAATGCTTTTGAACCCAGTGGACTGTGTTGGGTTGATGCGCAGGAAACCACATGTGCACACACACGCACACACCACACCACACACCACACCACACACACACCCCACCACAACACAATGTCAATTTTCTGTTGTATTGTGTTTTTCTTGGACTAGCTATAGTGGGATTAAGGCCGTGTTACCTGTACTTATTAACCTGCAAACTTACTCTCACACTGTTCATTTCTTATTTTCCTGCTTTTTTCTGAATGGAGTTTGGTGGAAGGCCGCAGCACCTGTGGAGCTTTTACCTGCAGACATACTCTTAAACCAGGGGTTTTCAAAGTTTTGATGAGTGAGGGCCAATTTAGGTACCCAATATTGGATTGAGGGCCCGACCAAGAAAAACGGAACACAAAATAATTCCAAAACAAATCCTTTCTTTCTTGTACTAACCAATTATACATACAGTATACATTAAGAACTTGCAGAGGACACACAGTTGGGTTATCTACAGACAGTGACTAGCTAAAATCGCTAGCTAACTCCCGTTTCTGATTCTGATAACTACAAACAGATTTTTCCGCTTAACCGCAACTCGCGAGATGCCTAGTTGCCATGCAACCAGTCGTCTAGCAAACTTTCCACAAGCTGTCATTCATAATTTAGGAATGACAACCCAGGGGGCGCAGTTTTACCATTCTTAAATTCCATTCTAATTCTTACTAGATACAAACCATGGAGGATTAAAATATAACGCCTGCATTTCAGTGTGTCACGTTAACTATTGCGGGCCGCCAGAAACATTTCCGAGGGCCGCCATTGGCCCGCGGGCCGCACTTTGAGAACCCCTGTCTTAAAACTGTCTGTTTTCTTTAACTAGTTTTAGTGGATTGGGCTGCCATGCTTGTGCAGCATCTGTATAATGTTGACCCACTTGTGTCTCTTGAACTATAAGTGCTATTTAACTATAAAGTAATTGTAGTTCTAGGAATGAATTTGCATTACACTAGTTGTGGTTGCATCCTTGAGTGTCTTACTGTCATGTTAAGCAGTTAGGTGTAACAGAGAATAAAGTGCGTCGTCTCGTCTTTTTTACGCATATCAAGCTGCTTTTGTGTAGAGGAATAGAACTCCTGCCACCTGATATTTTGAAACATTGTGATCGTGCCAAAATGTCCAGGCTTGGCCAAACCAAGAGGAAGCTGATTCCACCGGGGATAATTGGGGTTGTCTTGTTGAAGAGGTGCAAAAAGCTTTTCGGATAGCACCAACACTACTACTGGGTTTGTGTTGCAGTCACGCACGCTGAGAGCTGTGAGATCGCCAAAGTGGACACAAGGCACGTCTTGCAATCCAACCATATGGTCGAGACTCAGCCCACATGTCCACTTACGAAGCACTTGACATGGCTTCACTCAATTCAAGGAGTAACGGCAGCATGTTAGAAGAGCACACATTAAATCATGCATGCATGCAATTTTATATTTTGATACGGTAGACTTTGCATGCAAGTGGCACAGGGACGTTTTACGAGTAGATGTCAATCAAAAAGACACCTGGCAGTTCATTAGTCCGCGGTTCTTTCAGTCTGCTTACATTTGCATACACAACTCGAGCTCTCCTTTCAACGCGCTCTCTCCTCGCCGCTTTGCTTGCAAATGTTCAACGCTCACCTTCCCACAAGTCTTTGCAACGTAAGTACATGTGTCCTTGTCCAAATGAATAGAGGTTGTTACTTTGCATGTGATTTCTCTTCTAGTTTACTTCACCGTCGAGTCTCCATGGATTTAACCTCTTAAACCCTGCTCCACCCACCAAGAGGGGGTTATCATTAAAATGCATGGAGCAAGGACAAGCTCTGTTGAAACCCACAGTTTCTTTCAGATTCTAGTCACGACACGAGCGTTTACAAATACTCCAAATATGTCGGGCTGAATTACAGGGAAGCGGGTGAGAAAAGGAGGCAGGCAGAGTTGAAATGTGTCAACTCAGCGTCAGTGACATGGAACAGATTCAGCATCTTACGGCAACAAGTCTTTTTTTTAACCTCGCAGCTACTAAACAAAAATGGTAAAGTAAAAATTAAGAATCCATGCAGTTCGAGCGCATAAAAAGAGGCAGTGGAATCAATCATCCGTTGAGTTTTGGTAGATTAATTGGACATTAGGTGGAGGTGGGTACATTAAGCACAGTCCTTTTCTTAAAGAACACGGTTTATTGAACACGAGTAGAAGGAGGCATAATACAAATGGCCTTCAATATATCATCCACAGGAAGCAGGAAAACAAAAGGTTCTGAATCTCGTCTAAATGGCAGTATATATAACAAAAAATAAGCAAAACACCGTGGAAATTCTTAACTTCAAGGCCTTAATGCCTGGCTCCTCCGGTTTGTAATCCCTGTATGTAAAGAGCGACTGGTCATAGAGTACCGGGTGATTCCCTACCGGCACGATCATTTTTTCTCCTCCATTTTTTGACATATGGGAAATAACTGCGGTCTGGCTCTCCCAACATACACACCCGGTTTGATTGGCTAGCGCTTGTACTGTCAGATTTGCATACGAGGGATTTGATTGGCTGACGCCTCCGTCGAGGCGGCAAAAGTAGAACATTGCTCTACTTTTGCAGCGAGCACCGCGAGAGAAGCTACGCTTTGCTCCCACAATGCAGTTCGGCGAATCGTGACGTCACCCCATTCAAGTGAATGGGCAGAAGCCGTTGAAGCGGCAACGCACGCCGCCGTGTGTAGGGGCCGTGAGGGCGTCAAATGACGGCAAGACGGCCCCCTGGCGGAAACGCTGAATGCAACTATTGTTTTTTAGATTAGTTTTGATGTATTTATTCAGATCACAATGAGGTCCACAAAGCATGTTGCGCTTGTTAATATTAAAAGCTTATACTGGATGTTTGTCATATCAAACACCAAATAAACACACTATTTGTACATTACCTTACAAAGGTATGAAACAGATATACTTGAATTCTCCAAGGGAAATTGGTTTTGGTGGTACCGTACTTTTCGGACAATAAGCCGCGACTTTTTCCCCCATTTTTTTTGTACAGCTAACGGCCACTAGGGAACCTCCTACATCTATGGATTTTACAGGTACAATTAACCACCTTTAACGCTACGGGCTCTAGGACCGCTCCGCGCCCGCCACCTTTAAGCGGCGGGAAAAGCTGGAGGCCGGAAAAGAGTGAGACAGGTAGCGCGCCAAAGCAAAAGTGGAACCGAGAGACAGAACGAGAGCAAGACAGACGGACAATTAGCTGCTGCGGCTCAAATGCAGGTACGCTGTATAGTCCGGAAAGTACGGTAGTGTTTTTAATCTTAATGAATAAAGTAAAATATAAACGTGTATTATATTGCAATAAAAGCATAAAATCAGGTCTATTAAAAAGTCCAATGACGTGCGCATGTCCACCCTTGTACTGAAACTAGTACAACAATGTTATTAAAGAGTGCATCATAGTGTATAACATTACATATGCATATTACTACAATTGTGTCAGAAAAGCATTTAACACACTTTTTGTGGTACAGTAGAAAACGACGACGAGATGATGATGATGATGATGATGATGATGATGGGGCCTCATGTCTCCGCTCGTTAAGGAAAGCCCTGAGCATTATGGCATTAATGTGAAAGATTGCAGCTGGAATAAGCTTAGATGTGAAGATTCACAAGTTCAAATACGTTTGCTATGATGATATGACCTTTCCTTGTTTATTCTAATTCCTTTCCTCAGTCCTTTTAACGGAGCTCGATCAGAGAGAGGAGTTTCAACATCAAGATCCAAAATGTCTCCTCTTGACAAGCTGACCTTTGTGTAGCTCTTGAACATGTCGGGAGTGCGGTGTACATCGACTTGTTTCGGGACTGTTCTCAAACACAGAAGTGTGAAAAGCTTCGGGTGTAAGAGGATTTTAGTGTGTGTGTAAGGAAATGTGTGTGTGTGGAAATGAAATGTGTGTGTAAGGAAATGTGTGTGTGTGTGTGTGTAAGGATGTGTGTGTGTGTGTGTTTGGAAATGTGTGTGTGTGTGTAAGGAAATGTTGTGGTGTGTGTGTGTGTGTAAGGAAATGTGTGTGTGTGTAAGGAATATGTGTGTGTGTGTGCGTGTGTGTGTGTAAGGAAATGTGTGTGTGTGTGGAAATGTGTGTGTGTGTAAGGACGTGTGTGTGTGTGGAAATGTGTGTGTGTGTGTAAGGAAATGTGTTGTGTGTGTGGTGGTGTGTGTGTGTGTGTTCGTGTGTGTGGTGTGTGTGTGTGTGTGTGTGGGGAAATGTGTGTGTGTGTGTGTGTGTGGTGTGTAAGGTGTGTGTGTGTGTTGTGTGTGTGGTGTGTGTGTGTGGTGTGTGTGGTGTGGTGTGGGTGTGTGTGTGTGGAGTGTGTGGTGTGTGTGTGTGTGTGTGTGGTGTGTGTGTGTGTGGAAATGTGTGTGTGTGGTGTGTGTGTGTGGGTATGTGTGTGTGTCCGGATTGTGTGTGTGTAAGGCTGTGTGTGTCGGCCTGTGTGTGGGTGTGTGTGTAGGGTGTGTGTGTGTGTCCGGCTGTGTTTGTGTATGTATAAGGACGTGTGTGTGTGTGTGTGTGTGTGTGTGTGTGTGTGTGTAAGGAAGTGTGTTGTGTGTGTAGACCCTTTAAGGCACATTTTGTTACATAAAAGCTAGCTAGCCAAGACTGAGACAATGCTCCGTTGAAGAGCCAGCTGCCAGCACTCCATCCACGCAACTAGGTCAAGTCCTCCGACACTCCGTGACAACGTCCCCGCATCGAGGGCCCCGGCCCCCCGGGGCTCCACGCCTCACCCACGTGCCACCTGTGTTCCCAGGAGGAGGCCTTCTTCTGAGGGGACCAACTGTACGCTTCTGATCGGCGCTCACGGACAGAAGTGGAAGCTCTCGTGATAATTAGGCTCCGTGGCATCCAGGGCCATGCAACCTCCGTCTGCCCGTTTAGGCATCAAGATGACTCCTCCTCCCCATCCTCACTGCATTATTAAGGCGACAGGAGCGTCTCTCCCATTCTCTTTGTACTGCTTTCCCTATCATACCCGCTGCACCCCATCCAAACCTCCCCCCGGTCCTCCTCGACATCCCACCACCACATGTGTCCTCTGTGAAATGGAAATGCCGCCCCATTAAAAACCGTCAACCTGAAGCAGATCACTGCTGCACTTATGCTAATGTTGACACAGGAAAATATCACATAAGGAGAGGAGGAAGGAGGAAGGAGGAGAAGGATACTAAAATATACAAAATTACCAGTTTCACTTGAGAGATGAAAGTATAGAGTCTCTAATTGGAAATGATACGGGTGGTAGTTGGGATATATTCACAATTGTGCAGAAGTTGGGGTGGGTTTAAGGTGAGAGTTCATAACAGAGGATGCGAGACGGATTGATGATAATTAGGACCACAGTCTGCCTCTGCAAAGATTGAATTGTCATCAGCGTACATCAGTGCTTCTCAAAGTGTGGTCCGCGCCCCCTAGTGGTCCGTGAGTATATTGGTAACATTTCCCATTTGAAATAAATAAGTTTTTCCGCACTCTCGCGGGAATATTTCCGCAATGGAGCGAGCTTAAGTTTAACTTTCGATTGCATGATATAGCCCAGCGCAACACCTTCGTCACACATGTTGCCACCTGTTTGTACAATTTTCAGGTGATTTGTAGTCTGTTCTAGAAAAACGATGTGTTTTGGGATATTTGTGGAGATAGGTGGTCCGCGAGTGTTTTTTTTATTGGTTAAGTCCTTGGTATGAAAAAGTTTGAGAAACACTGGCGTACATCAACGGTTACAGTCTGTGGCAGCCTGGATTTACAGCTTTGGATACACTTTAATGATGTGTGCTTCCCGGATAGGTGTCCCCTGTTGTAAAATCCTGCCGTGGCTGCTGAGGAAAAACGCCTCACAATCGCTAAACAATTAAATATGTGTACAAGCGATGCATAAAATTACAGCAGAAAATAAGGTTCCTCTTACTAATCTGTTTGGTTGCGTCTCGGTGTCTTGGGATCAGTCCCCTCTGTCACCGTGGAGAGTGGCAGTAATGATCAACTCTAATCAAATCTGCTCCCACGAGGGTCTGCCTCATTCCTCAATCCTCACTGCACATAATGGGGAGAGAGGAGGAAAATTAAGTGTCCCTTTGATCCATTGCGGCTGAATACTGAGCATGTAGCAAATTAAAAAGAGAAGCCTGGAGGATTGCTGCCAAACAGCTTTAAATACTGGGACATTGTCAGTCTCAGACCTTACGTTTCTTAACGGGAGGGGGGTCCAGTGGCATTTGTGTGCATTATCAAGAAGTTAGTACGACAAACAATAGCTCACGTCTCTTAGTTTCAACCAAAATATATATAAATATATATATGCTAATAATTGATTATTATTCGCCAGGGCTGCCGAATAATCGATTTTGATCATGGTCAGTTTCTGGCAAACCCTACTGTAGGGTCGCCGGTTCAAGTCCCAGACCAGACCTAAAATATGGAGTGTGGACTGCTACTTGTGCCCCTTTCACAGCAACGCGTTTTCAGCTCCGGCTCAGAGCTGGAGCTGAAAAGTACCGGTATTTCCTGTTCACACCGCAGAGGCGCCGCCTCTTAGCTCCGGAATCCGGTTCACTTCCAGTTCCAAAAAATTGTCGGACTAGAGCAGTGCTTCTCAAAGTGTGGTCCGTGGACCACTGGTGGTCCGTGAGCGCCCCCTAGTGGTCCGTCCGGTTTCTGGTTCAGCTCCGGTTTCCCTTTTCTGCTCTCGCTCGGAGCTAGAAAGGGAAAAGCGCTGGTGTGAAAGCCGCATTGGAGAGGTCCCAGTTCACCTCCTGCCCTGCCGTGGTGCCCTTGAACACTCCCCTTCCCCCCTCACTCCCATAGCTGCCCACTGCTCCGAGTACTAGACTCCCGGAGTGGAGTGCACCAGCTGGGCATAAACTGGGTGTAACTCTACGTCCGACGTAGAACCGAAGGTTAAGACCAAACTAAAGTTATGACTAGTGCACCACTTAGACTTAAGCCCTGTATGCGTTGCGCCTAGTGCTGCGTACCTGGACTCACATTCAGGTTCAGGTCCGGACTCAAGTCCAGAGGTTCAGGTTCAGGTCCGGACTTATAAGTCCGGACCTGAACCCATGGCTTGTGTCAAGTTGTGTGACTAAAGTGAACTTATTGTGAGCTAATTATCAATTGAAAATTAACTCATAATCAACTCAAATTCAAACTCCTTTATTGCGCTCCCTTCCAACTTGTGTCTACATTTCTCTACAAAGTACAAATGTAAAAAAACACTTTTTGCCACTTAGTCTACAAATGACTTATGACAGCAACTGCAGTGAACTACTACAAAGTTCAAACATTTATTTCATTTACCAAACTAAAGTAACCAAACAGTCCGTGAGCTGACTGAGCCTAAATCCCTAAAACGTTGCTGAAAGGTAGAGTGTAGAGTAGACTATACGCATTACACTGTTACACACCTACTATACAGGCTACACTCTAGTGACTGTACAGTCAGAGTGTACTGTACTGTCTGTACACCATGTCTTTTCTACAACTCTACATGTGTACATTATACAGTACATACTATACATAGTGATGTACATACATACTGTTAGAAATTAAAATCAATGTTGATATGGTGTAATTTTGAATTAAATACACTATTTAATTTAAATTAGTTTTATTCTGAAAAAACCGGAAGTTCACACTATTAACTTAATACTTTTATTCTGAAAATTCTTCACTTCCGGTTAGCATTAGCATGTGGCGAAATGCTACGTTTTCAAACCGTGAGTCGAAGGTGAAATGATATGTGATGTTGTACACTGAGCACACTGGGATTAGCACTCATTTATTGACGCTGAATAACGTTATCAGGGAATGTTTAAATAACCACAGACACCAGAATATACGTAAGTGCTAGTTTTTTTGCGAGTCCAAGTACCGGTTCCCGACGTTCCGGTTTTAACCGGACTTGAACCGAAACTTTTTACAAGTCCAGTACCGGTTCGGCGTACCGGTACGCAGCACCAGTTTGCGCCCGGGTGTAACTTTTACGCCTAGTATGGAGCAGGCGTAAATCGGAAAGACAGACTAGTATCCATAGTAACGTAAAACAGGCAAGAAGGATATTAACGATGGCAGGGCGTCTTGTTTACATTTTTAACAATGAAAGGGCATTAAGAAGAGAAAGAGTCGTCCGTGATCGAACAAACCCACTGGACATCTATTCAGTGAGCTGATAGAGAGGTTTCGGCAGACAAGCCCTTTTTGATTTAATCGAGGAGATTAACTCCAGCACGGATCAGACCCAAACGCTGCGCTCTCCCCAACCTTGCAGGTGCTGATTGCGCTCAGATTCTACGCGAACGGGGCCTTTAAAAAATACTGTGGGAGACATGATTAATGTTCATCGCACAACTGCATGTCGGGCTATAAGACAAGTTCATTGGCCCTCCAGCACCGATTTCTCTCTCCGTCAGTTCCCGCTGTAGCTCTGACAAATCCCTCTTTCTCTTTCGGGGCGTGGCCATTTGGGATTCCCCTTGAGTCATCGCTGACGCTGTGGGTGTGGGAATTCCCTCTTCTCTGCGGTCCTCTGAGTCTGTAAAATGGCGTTGCTTGGCAACAATTACTGTTTCGCGTGTATTCACGTGGACGCACATCTTAAGACCAGGCGCAGCTACGCCCGAGACTAGTCAGGCTTGGTGCACTCGGTGTAAATTCGAATCACTACGTCGGACGTAGCTAAGCCCGACGTTGGAGTTAAGCCCTACTTCTTTACGCCCATCTGGTGCACTCCACTCCTGGTGCTAGGATGGGTTAAATGCAGAGAACAAATGTCACGGTGTGTGCTCTGCATGTGTGACCATTAAAGAGTTCCCAATTCTAATTCTACAGTAATTGGAATATTGATATGCAAACAGGTAAATGTTATGTATGTTCTTAAGTTGCATACGGTAATAATGTTGTGTTTCTCGACCGCTTGACTCTGACAATGTTCGTCTCAAATGCACTCGCATATGCAAACGGCAGTGGTTGGATTACCATAATACGCTGTGGCTCGGAGATGGAGGGGAAAAGCAATATGAATGCTAAATTTCGACTTCCACGAGTGCCAACATCTGTGCACCTCGCAGGACGTCTCGATCAAATGGGTGCTTCACCGTAAGGGCGACTACAATACGGTTCTTAAAAAGGATTAAGTGATTGCGAGTCATCGTGTGAATATCATTGGGTGTTTTTAATATCCTAAAAACGGCCAATTGCTTGAGAGGGAGGCATGTGGGCATTGATTAACTTCCCTGTTCTTCACATGATGATGATGATGATGATGATGATGACGCCGATGATGATGAGGTGTTGATATCATTACCATAGCAGCTGTCGGTTCCCAGATGCATCATTTTGAGTCCCGTAATTAGATCCGTGCCCTGACTGGGAAGAAAATTAATTTTGGATATGATTGTTGTGTTTATGTTTACAGATACCTCAATTAACGGCTAATCACAATTTCCAATTGATTTAGCGAAGTTTGAGAATGTCTCGTTGCTGAAGTTCGTTGATAATTCAATGGAGAATGTATCTTCCCTTGTGAGAGCTTTCTTTGGGAGAGAAAACAAGTCTTAATGAAAACAACTCAACTCTGAATACCGAATGCATCTCGATGAATAGATTACTTTTTTTAGGGTTGCTAGGATGACTGACTGTTCTTTCTTTCTTTCAGTCTTTCTTTCCAACAGATTAGAAAATAACAAATGTGAAAAACAGAATACCGTATTGTTATAATATCCACATTCATGGTAATATTTGTATATTCAACAACAAAACAAAAAACGTCTTCATATTAATAATAAATCATATGTGTCGGAAAGGGAGCAGGAGGAAGCATGCTTATTAATTCCCACCCCTTACTTGATCAATGATTGTCCTTTAAATCATTATGCAAGTTATTCCTACATAGATTTACATTTATACATACAATCATTTCTCATCTTCAATCACCTTTCTTCATTCTCATATTTTTCCAAAAAAGTGTTTCTGTACTTTAAACTGAATTATGCTTTGTTTGAACTCCTGCTCCAAACCATTCCATAAAGTCACCTTCTTCTCAGAGTTGTTCTGACCTTGAGTTATTTAAAATGTAGATTTCCTCTCAGATTATACCCCGCCTCTCTGTCTACGAACAATGTTTTTAATTACCTAGGAACTAGATTATGTCTGGCTCTGTACATTATTTGTGCCGTTTTAAATTTACCCAGATCAGTGAACTTCAATATGTGTGACTTAAAAAATAATACATTAGTGTGTTCAAGATATCCAACATTATTGATAACTCTTATAGCCCTTTTTCGTCTGGCAGGTGCTGGTCGGGTCCTCGGCTCCGCCTGAAAAGATAGGTGCTGGTGTGACAGCGGTTGAGAGTAATCAGGGTGCAAATAATATGTTGATGTCTGTGGCTGATGATTGTGTGCACCTGGTGTCCTGTGTTGTCTCCTCCCCCCTCACCTGTGTCTTGTTAGTATGTGTGTATTTAGGTGCTGTTTCAATAGGCGCGTTCACACTGCGGCAGGGTTTCCGTTAGCCGGTAATTACCGGTTTTTAGCTGGTAAAATGTATTAAAAACCGGTAAATTCAAACCTGCCGGTCAAAATGTCTGGTAATAATTAGGGAGGCTCCGATCGATCGGCCGCCGGTCATTATCGGCCGATATTCAGTCTTAATAGTTTGATCGGTGCTCTCTATAAAGGCCGATCAGGAGAGCTGGATCTGATCGATATGGACATAAACGCGAGTGAAGTATAACCCGACGCGAGAGAGAGATCAGATCAGCTGCTGAGTCTGACCGAGACACGCAGCTCTGCATAATCACCTGAAGCCCCGCCCTCTGTTTAGCGAGCTGCAGGAGCTGCATGAGAAACTGACGGGCTGTCAGGAGAGAGAGGGAGGGAGAGGATCCGTTTCTCCCGTGTTATTATTCAAAGTTGATGTAAACTTCTGAATAATGTACGTTATCTACTACAAGTAGTTTGTTTGAATGTAATAATTATGTTGTTTGTTGTTTGTGGAATAATTTATTGAAAAATGAATCTGAATTTTTCGATCTGTTACGATTATAAACTGAAGCAATATAAAAATTAGCCCCGTGAACTGAGTTTTAAACTGAAGCATATCCGCTCATAGTCCGGTAATTACCTGCTAACGGAAACTCTGCTACACAACTCTTATTATTATTATTGAAATATGACCGGTAAGTTTCAAATTAGTCCGGTAAAATAAATTCTGCCCGGACATTTGACCGGCGAGAAAAAATCCTAGCGGAAACCCTGCACTGCGGTACTTTTCCCACAAAGGTTCATGCGAACTTAGTTCATGCGAACTCTTTAGTTCTCATGAACTAAGTACAGATCGCGTTCACACTGGAAAAAGTCCCTGGGGGTGGATTAGGCAAATGAAGCCGCTGACGTCACTTCTTCTTCTTCTGCTTTGGGTTTACTGGCAGGCCGCAAACCACTTCAGTCCCCGGCCGGAAGTCCCCGGAGTTGGGGAAGCCTTCCGAGTAAATCGCCAGAACGCCGACACCTCCTCATCACCACCGCTCCCATGTTTTATTTTGTGTTGCCATAAGTTAGTCTCTCTGCGTTTCTGTGCTGGGCTAATGCTAATGCTAATAATGCTAATGCGAGGATAATAAAATGGCGGCTTCACAAAACTTTTTGGGAGTTTTACGGGGCGTGGTTTGCAATCCGCCCAGCCAATCAGGAATATAGCTCTTTTCTCACAAGAGAGCCGCTCGAAAGTCCCTGCTCTCTAGCAGGGACTTTCGAGCGGGTAAAAAGGTTCGCATTAACTACTTTTAGTACCGGCTCTTTTTGGTGTGAACGCGATAAAAAGAGTTCTCATGAACTAAGTTCGCATGAACCTTTGTGGGAAAAGTACCACAGTGTGAATGCGCCTCTTGTAACTGTGTGTGTGTGAGATCCTTGAGGCTGCAGGATGTGTGCAAGGAGAACAGCAGGGTTGAGGCTGTGAACTTTGTGCACATGATTTTAATAAATGCCCACGTCGGGTTATCTGTTTTGGACGTTCTGCCTCCTTGCTTGGTCTGGGCCGCTCAACGGTCAGTCTCACACTGACAAAGGCATGACATGATTTGGGTTTGCAGTTCTCTATTGCTCCAAGCTTTATTCATCATTATTAGTTATTTCCCAAAAAGTCAGTGGAGAGATGCAGTGTATTAAAAATGGCACAGAATTTGAATTTCATCCTTTTTCGTCTCAATCTATCAAGACCCGAGCAGTTCTGTTAGAAGTCCAAGGTAAAGGCACAGGCCGGCGCATACCGCTCATGGAATCCCTCACCATATGAACTCTGACCCCTCAAGTGTACAAGTGAAGAATAGTATTTCTTCTCTTCTCAGAGAAACAAGGGTATGAAAAGAACAGCCAGGAGAGAGGCACAACGTGACTACATGAATGCACTCTCCTAAATATTAATCGAGTAAGACGTGAAGAAACACAAAGCCAGAAACTGAAATGAAAAGGCACCGTCATGCTTCCCCTTGGAATAGGGTGGAAATTATGAAGACCCAAATTATGAAGAGGGGACATGGGATACTAGTGAAGAGGGACAACAGTGAAAAGGCCCAACGTATCCAACGTACTAGCACTCTCCAAAGAGACAGGAAGTCAAAGTATACGCCGAGAGGCACAACGTGACTACGTAAATGCACTCTCCCGTATAAATGAGTTCAAGGGAAAGAGGGTGAACAACTAAACTAATCAAAGCAGGAAGTAGAGAGGCCTAAGTGCCCTCTCCTAGATTCAGGTAAAGGAAAGAACTGGGGAACAAACAAGTACAGGAGGAAAAGCCCAACGAGTCAACGTCAACACACTCTCCTAGAATAGTTCAAGGTGAACGGGGTCGGAAGAATATAGTGAGAAACGGCTGAAAAGGCGTCCAAGAACGCTTCCCCTCTAGTCCAGGGTGAACATGTAGGATAAGAACCAGAGATAGAGAGCACAACGACCTATCTCTCCGCCTGGATAAGCGACTCTGTGCCCCATCCCCTTCTACCGGACCTTAGATCCAGAGGGAGAGGGGAGGGACTAAGCCCAAGGGGGGGGTTTAAGGTTTTAAAAGAAAACCCAGCAGAGATCCAAAAATGGATGAAGAAGTAATTACAAAACGGTTTATAAAACCAAGAGGTTATTCCTCATATTTCTCAAATGTTCTAATCTAATTCAGGGTTCAGCTCCAAGCACCCAGACGCAGCAACCAGACGTAGCAACCGGTCAGAACCTTCTCTAAGGTCTCCCCGCCCCAACCTACTAATCATAAGAAACTGAAACCCCATAAAACCCCAATAATATTAATAACATTTAATAATATTAAAAATAGTATCAATTCTGAGGATAACTAAATAAATAAATAATTAAAACAAAAGCCAGAGAGAAAAAGTGAGTTTAAGTGTTGATTTAAAACCCCCAGGGTCTGGGCCGACCTCACGGGCAAAGTACTCCAGAGCCGAGGGCCAGCCTAGGTCGAATCCCCTAAGCTGCCGAAGTCGAGAACTGTGTCACCATGAATAAGGAAGTTGCTCCGACACGGACTGTATTATCTGCGCTCGCGTTGTTCTGACTTTGAAAGCCCTCCAGTTTCACATACTTCTTAACTAGACTTGTGAGCGATCGCGTGGTTAAGTATCATGACCCGGGTGGCCAAACCCTTCAGGGGGAATAAATTACTCAGAGAAATTCGGGGGTTGATGCCGAGCCATATTACACATTACACGGGTGAAAACAAATGTATCACTGCACATGAGAGTCATTGAGGCAGAGTTTTAATTATTGTCAGTGTCAGACTTGAGCGTAGCCTGCACTCAGGGCGGCACAAATAGAAAGGGAATTAGCCCCTTTTCACTATCCCTGACAGCTAATTACACAAAATGGCCAACAAGGCAAAACAAAAGCACACAATTACACTTGGCTGGAGCTCGAGCTAAACTCAAAAGGGCTGATGGTTAAAGTTTTTATTTGAAAGGAGACTTAACACATGGATCTGAGGCATTTTGAATGCAAGAGACATCTGAATGTTTGCATAGTTTCTTTGAGAGATCGATACAAACCTGCAGATGTGGGTCAGACGGTACACTCGGCTCATATTTGGCCTCGCTTCTCCATGCAGCCTTGAGCAGATATGAAAAGCGTGTGCTCCAATGCAATGAATGCTAAATACGAGTTCAGCCAGGAGGAACGTTTTTATTGGCCCTTATCCAGACCAACGTTGACTTCTTCATCTATTGATACTTTTCGCCCAGGGAACGATTAAGAGGAACCGCGACTCCAGGGTGAATGGATGATTCTGTCCTGTGTGTCTTAGTCTAGTATTTTCAATTAATCATATTCAATATAGTCTAATCAATCTAATTGGGGGTCAATTACTCGTCCCTTCTGCTCCTGCGCCGGATCTTGGCAGGCAGGTGGCTGAATGGGAGTGGGTTTGAAAGGGATTGAAGGACTCTGTGGTTGTCTGGGCTGCTGCTTTGTGTCTTTTCGCAGCCTGGCAGAGACTCCTTGCTCTCCGTCTTGAGTCAAAAGCCACAGACAAGAGAAAGGTCCTGGCTTAGTTTGGTCTCTGGGATACTGATGGTCTTTTCCTGGACCCTCATACATAGTGCCTGTGTGCAGGGGTGGGAAGTAGTGGAGTACAAATACTTTGTTATTGTTCTTAAGTACATTTTCCTGGTATCAGTACTTTACTCCACTACTTATTTTTCTGAAGACTTTGACTTCGTACATTTGAACACAAATACTGTACTTTCTACTTCTTACATGTTGAACCCAAATACCTGTACTTTCTACTTCTTACATGTTTGAACTCAAATACCTGTACTTTCTACTTCTTACATGTTGAACTCAAATACCTGTACTTTCTACTTCTTACATGTTGAACACAATACCTGTACTTTCTACTTCTTACATGTTGAACACAAATACCTGTACTTTCTACTTCTTACATGTTGAACACAAATACCTGTACTTTCTACTTCTTACATGTTGAACTCAAATACCTGTACTTTCTACTTCTTACATGTTGAACCCAAATACCTTACTTTCTACTTCTTACATGTTGAACACAAATACCTGTACTTTCTACTTCTTACATGTTGAACAACAAATACCTGTACTTCTACTTCTTACATGTTGAACCCAAATACATGTACTTTCTACTTCTTACATGTTGAACACAAATACCTGTACTTTCTACTTCTTACATGTTGAACCCAAATACATGTACTTTCTACTTCTTACATGTTGAACACAAATACCTGTACTTTCTACTTCTTACATGTTGAACCCAAATACCTGTACTTTCCACTTCTTACATGTTGAACCCAAATACCTGTACTTTCTACTTCTTACATGTTGAACTCAAATACCTGTACTTTCTACTTCTCACATGTTGAACTCAAACACCTGTACTTTCTACTTCTCACATGTTGAACTCAAATACCTGTACTTTCTACTTCTTACATGTTGAACTCAAATACCTGTACTTTCTACTTCTTACATGTTGAACTCAAATACCTGTACTTTCTACTTCTTTACATGTTGAACACAAATACCTGTACTTTTCTACTTCTTACATGTTGAACACAAATACCTGTACTTTCTACTTCTTACATGTTGAACCCAAATACCTGTACTTTCTACTTCTTACATGTTGAACACAAATACCTGTACTTTCTACTTCTTACATGTTGAACACAAATACCTGAACTTTCTACTTCTTACATTTTAAACACAAATACCTTTATTTTCTACTTCTTACATGTTGAACACAAATACCTGTACTTTCTACTTCTCACATGTTGAACTCAAATACCTGTACTTTCTACTTCTTACATGTTGAACCAAATACCTGTACTTTCTACTTCTTACACTTTGAACTCAAAATACCTGTACTTTCTACTTCTCACATGTTGAACTCAAATACCTGTACTTTCTACTTCTTACATGTTGAACCCAATACCTGTACTTTCTACTTCTCACATGTTGAACTCAAATATCTGTACTTTACTTCTTACATGTTGAACCCAAATACCTGTAATTTCTACTTCTTACATGTTGAACCAAATACCTGTACTTTCTACTTCTCACATTTGAACTCAAATACCTGTACTTTCTACTTCTCACATGTTGAACCCAAATACCTGTACTTTCTACTTCTTACATGTTGAACCCAAATACCTGTACTTTCTACTTCTTACATGTTGAACACAAATACCTGTAATTCTACTTCTTACATTTGAACCCAAATACCTGTACTTTCTACTTCTTACATGTTGAACACAAATACCTGTAATTTCTACTTCTTACACTTTGAACCAAATACCTGTACTTTCTACTTCTCACATGTTGAACTCAAATACTGTACTTTCTACTTCTTACATGTTGAACCCAAATACCTGTACTTTCTACTTCTCACATGTTGAACCCAAATACCTGTACTTTCTACTTCTTACATGTTGAACCCAAATACCTGTACTTTCTACTTCTTACATGTTGAACACAAATACCTGTACTTTCTACTTCTTACATGTTGAACCCAAATACCTGTACTTTCTACTTCTCACATGTTGAACTCAAATACTGTACTTTCTACTTCTTACATGTTGAACACAAAAATACCTGTAATTTCTACTTCTTACATGTTGAACCCAAATACCTGTACTTTCTACTTCTCACATGTTGAACTCAAATACCTGTACTTTCTACTTCTTACATGTTGAACCCAAATACCTGTACTTTCTACTTCTTACATTGAACACAAATACCTGTACTTTCTACTTCTCACATGTTGAACTCAAATACCTGTACTTTCTACTTCTTACATGTTGAACCCAAATACCTGTACTTTCTACTTCTCACATGTTGAACTCAAACCTGTAATTTCTACTTCTTACATGTTGAACCAAATACCTGTACTTTCTACTTCTTACATGTTGAACTCAAATACCTGAACTTTCTACTTCTACATTTTAACACAAATACCTTTATTTTCTACTTCTTACATGTTAAACACAAATACCTGTACTTTCTACTTCTTACATGTTGAACACAAATACCTGTACTTTCTACTTCTTACATTTGAACACAAATACCTTTATTTCTACTTCTTACATGTTGAACACAAATACCTGTACTTTCTACTTCTTCACATGTTGAACTCAAATACCTGTACTTTCTACTTCTCACATGTTGAACACAAATACCTGAACTTTCTACTTCTTACATGTTGAACAAATACCTGTACTTTCTACTTCTTACATGTTGAACCAAATACCTGTACTTTCTACTTCTCACATGTTGAACTCAAATACCTGTACTTTCTACTTCTTACATGTTGAACCCAAATACCTGTACTTTCTACTTCTCACATGTTGAATCAAATATCTGTACTTTCTACTTCTTACATGTTGAACACAAATACCTGTAATTTCTACTTCTTACATGTTGAACCCAAATACCTGTACTTTCTACTTCTTACATGTTGAACCCAAATACCTGTACTTTCTACTTCTTACATGATGAACTCAAATACCTGTACTTTCTACTTCTTACATGTTGAACTCAAATACCTGTACTTTCTACTTCTTACATGTTGACTCAAATACCTGTACTTTCTACTCTCTTACATGTTGAACACAAATACCTGTACTTTCTACTTCTCACATGTTGAACACAAATACCTGTAATTTCTACTTCTTACATGTTGAACCAAATACCTGTACTTTCTACTTCTCACATGTTGAACACAAATACCTGTACTTTCTACTTCTTACATGTTGAACTCAAATACCTGTACTTTCTACTTCTTACATGTTAAACCCAAATACCTGTACTTTCTACTCTCACATGTTGAAACCAAATACCTGTACTTTCTACTTCTTACATGTTGAACATAAATACCTGTAATTTCTACTTCTTACATGTTGAACTCAAATACATGTACTTTCTACTTCTCACATGTTGAACTCAAATACCTGTACTTTCTACTTCTTACATGTGGAACTCAAATACCTGTACTTTCTACTTCCTCTCATTTCCCAAACAGCTGGTTCCTCTAGTCTGAATAGTGTGTTGGTGCGTGATCATTATTCTTTAGAGTCCTTGCGTGCCTATTGGTTGGAACACGATCCGTGTATCCATCACTTCCGGGTCCTTCTCTAAAGAAGAGGGACCAATGGAAACGTTGTCATGTTTGCCGTTGGTTCACATGGAAACATTCATTAGCTAACAATGAACATTATTGTTCTATTGATATAAAGGGAGGTCAGGTACTCTTTTAAAACAGCTGCTAGCTATGGGTACTTTTTACTGAAGTACATTTCCTTGAGTAAGAAGTTTAGTCAGTACTTCTACTTTTACCAGAGCATTTTAAAACACGAGTATCTTACTTCAAATCAATCAATCAATGTTTATTTATGCCCATATCACAAATGTTTACATTTGTCTCAGTGGTCCTTCACAGTGTGTACAGAATATCAGTATGAACAATACTGTCCTTACACCCTCCTTAGACCCTCTGTCCTTAGACCCTCACATCGTACAAGGAAAAAACTTCCGAAGAAAACCCACAGTTTAAAGGGAACATGGGAGAAACCTCAGGGAGAGCAACAGAGGAGGGATCCTTCTCCCAGGACGGACAGATGTGCAAATGGATGCTGTGTGTAAATTGAAAAGATAATACATTTGCAACATAGGTATTCCAGGTGTTGGGAATGCATGTGTGTATAATAGGAAGATGAATCCACGAGATATCCATCCAGGACCGATGATCCAGGACCACAGCCACAACTCGCAATCCAGGGCTCGCGATCCAGGACACAGGACCGCAGGATCATCCATGACTCCGGATCCTGGCGTATAGACACCAAAAAGAAAGACATTTGGGGAAGCTGGGTTAATGGGAACATGAGAGTACACAGGTACAGACAGAGAGAAGAAGAAGTAAGATGTCCCCCGACAAACTAAGCCTATATCAGCAAAACTAGAGGCTGAATCTAATCAGCCCTAACTATAAGCTTTATCAAAAAGGAAGGTCTTAAAGCGCACTCTTAAAAACGGATAGGGTGTCTGCCGCCCGAACACAAACTGGAAGCTGATTCCACAAATGTGAAGCGTGATAAGAAAAGGCTCTGGCTCCCATTGTACGTTTAGAGACTCGAGGACAACCAACAACCCTGCATTCTTGGAACGCAATGCCCTAGTAGCCAGTAGGGTGTAATGAGTTCTTTAAGGTAAGATGGCGTCTGCCCATTAAGGGCTTGGAGGCGAGAAGAAGAATTTTAAATTCTTATCCTGTGTTCTATAGGGAGCCAGTGTAAGGCAGCCAGAACAGGAGAATGTGGTCTTTTTTCCTAACTCTGGTTAGTACACGAGCTGCAGCATTTGAATCAGCTGAAGCCACTTGACCTGACTTCTTGGTACTCCTGATAATAAAGAGTTACAATAATCCAGCCTTGAAGTAACAAATGCAATGGACTAGTTTTCTCTGCATCGTTTTGAGGCAAGATATGCCTGATTTTTGCAATGTTACGTAGATGGAAGTAGGCGGTCCTTGAAATTGATTTATGTGGGCGTTAAAGGATAAATCCTGATCAAATATAACACCAAGATTCCCTTACAGTCTCACTGGAGGCCAAATTAATGCCATCCATAGTTAGTATATCTTTAGATAATTTGTTTCGTAGATTCTTCGGGCCAAGTACAATAACTTCAGTTTTGGTCGTGTTTAACATCAAAACGTTTAAGGTCATCCACGTTTTTAAGTCCTTAAGGCAGTCTTGAATTTTATTTAGATGATTAATTTCATCAGGCTTGATTGATAAATATAGTATCATCCGCATAACAATGAAAGTGTACAGAATGATTCCTTATAATATTGCCTAACGGAAGCATATATAATGTGAATAAAATAGGTCCGAGCACTGAGCCCTGTGGCACTCCATGGCTAACTTTGGTTTTGCGTGGAAGATTCATCGTTAACACGTACAAACTGAGAGCGTTCAGATAGATAGGACCTAAACCAACCTAAAGCAGTTCCCTGTATGCCAACTAAGTGCTCTAGTCTTTGCAATAGGATGTCATGGTCGATAGTATCAAATGCAGCACTGAGATCGAGCAAAACAAGAATAGAGACAAGTCCCTTGTCTGAGGCTATTAGAATGTCATTTGTGACTTTAACCACTTCTACTTGAGTAAAGCATGTGTATACTTTTGCCATCTGTGTGTGTGTGTGTGTTTCTGAAAAGATGTAGATCTGATCGCCCCTATCCTGTTGAGGGCTGAGCTGCAACCTGATACTGCAGGTGTGTTATCTCTGTGTTTAAGAGGAGGCAGCAGATATATTTATGTATGCGCGTGTGTGCATTTGTGTCAGCGATCCAAGGCCAGCTGTAACACCGCAGCGTCAGTCCGGGGCTCTTATTGCTTGATGCTGGCATAAACAAGCAGGCGCTGATCTGCGACATCGTCCCATGACAGCACAACAAAGAGGAAACAATGTGAATGTGGGCCTCGACGACAGCCAGTCGCACACCCCCCGACGGGTTGTCTGAATCTCATTTCCCTGCGAGGCGACGAGGCGGCCTGTGGCTTTGTGAACACTTGAATATTTGCTGTTCGGTCAACCTGAGATGAGGAGGCATTTATCTCGCAGGTGAGACGATAGGTTCCTCCAGATAGTGTTTGAGAAGCCAGCTGGACTGAAAACACCTTTTGTTCTTCCAGAGTCTTTGTTCTCAGCCAGCTGTTTGCTTAGCTTAATTGCTGAGGTTCCAAAAGTGGCACAGTTGAGACCGAGAGCAACATCAAACCGAGCCAGACTTTAAAACCAACCAGCTGATCCGTTGAAAGTTGTTTTAAAGTTACGTGCTATTCATGCTGCGATGGCCTATTAATTCCTTCTTAATAAGATTGTGCTTCAGTCTGAAGAACGGCTTTAACAAACCGCATTATCAGGAGCTCTTCTAGCAAACCTTGGGTTATTATAACTATTAGTGGAGTGACACGAGCAGCGAGGCTTCATGCAGAATGATTGACATCAGTTGCTACCGTCAGACCGTGAAATGCAGATAAAGAGATAATCATAAAGTGCCTCCGTTCTGATCGAAGGTCCCTTTTTACCTTCTGCAAGTCTTCTGGGCGAAGTGTAGTGAATGCACACTGCGAATGTTTCTAACTTATACGATTATAATGCTTGAAAGCACTGGCAGTGATTGAGGGCACAGTAAAGCGCTGCTAAATGTGTTCAGCTGATAGATGTTTCGGGCCCATTCATTTGAGAAGAAGAAGAAGAAGAGTAGTTGTGGAGGTGGGAAAACTAATTATACTAAAAGCCCTTTTTCTTTAAGTGCAGCTTTAGTTTACGTCCAGGAACACCAGAACAGTTTATCTTAAAGGTCCCGTGTCACGGCCACTTCTGCTGATCATAGTTCCATCGTTGAGGTCGACGAGAATAGATTTACATTGTTCAATGTTCCAAACTCACATTGGTCTCTCACAGCATCTCTGGATAGTCTGTGTGTTCACTCTCTGTCCTACACGGCTTGTTGGAGCTCCGCCCCCCCCTCCCTGTGAGCCACAGTGTGCTCTGATTGGTCGGGACGTTGCGAGGCTCGCTGCTCAGTGAGGCTGGTGTGGGTTTCCCGGGTCGGCGATACAGCGAGACAGCGTGAAACTCATCCTGAGCACGCACACACACACACACACGCACGCACGCACGCACGCACCACACACACACACAGCTTCTACGACACAACATGATGAGCAGCTCCATGTTGTGTAGTAATTGATAAGCCACCTTTCGTCGTAAGCTAATATTCAAATAGTTTGATCGGTGGTGTCTATAAATAGACGATCAGACATCGCATCATTTCTAAATCGAGACATGTTCATTACTCATTGGCCTGCTTTCTTGCGTGCTCTTATTTGGCTCCGCGACAACACAGCTGGACACACACACACCACACACACACACACACACACACACACACACACACACACACCACCACACACACACACACACACAGCCGAAGTAAAAAGCAATAAGTGTGGCTTAGTATTGAGAAAGAAAAAGGTTTATAGCGCTGTGAGAATCTGCGGAGAGAATTTCTCCACGACCCAACTCGTCTATTACCAACCAGGGACTCCCTGTTAGTGAACATTTACGCTAAAGGTCCTGGTGTGTGAGGAGCTCCGCGGATTGGTCCATTTTGGTTCCCAGAAAAAATGATGGCTTCTGGGGCAGCAGACAGGTCTGTGTTAGAGTTTACTCGCTACAGGGTGCACTTTGAGGGTTTTGTGACTGCAGACCGGTCACATGCAGAACAACCTTCATAACAACAAGGGGACGGGTCAGAACCGGAAAGCATGACCTTTAAACAGCTCTACAGCTCTGCAGGGAAAGATCTGAAACACATTTCTTTTAATACACTAAATAAATGTATATTTTGATGTATTTCTGGCATCGCTGCGAGCACCTCATGAAACAAGATGTTGGACAATGGCTTTCAGGAATAGATGTATTTACTCACACCGATTCAAAACACGCATCTGCTCCATATACCAATGAAAGATTAGTCACAGTAAAGTATTTAATGATTTAAAAACTAAAAGACTAAAATCTGTCCACTTTATGAAATAAAATAACTCCAGCTTGACATCAAGTCAGGAGGAATGCTCACAATGCGAGAGCAGATCTAATAAATCATGGCCGAGCAACTTTTCCGATAGTTACCAGAAATGTTGAAAATATTCGGCCAGCATGAGATCTCATGAAGGGTAGGGCGAGGGGGAAAAATGACTAATATGTTTTTCTATTCTACGGAAACTCACTGCTATTCCTCCGTGGAAACCATTGTCATGATGTTTGACAGCCAGATAGAAACCCTACAGACATTGCATCCGTTATGTAAACCTGTAGGTCATAAGGTATCAATGCATCTTGAGTCGCGTCGCTTCCAGGCGCTGCAGTCCTCGCTGTATAATGACTACACTGGAAGAAATAGTGCTCCAAAAACAAGTTGAACAATAATGAAAATAAGCAGTTTTCACTTGAAATAAGTCAAACAGTCTGCCAATAGAACAAGTGAACATGAGCTTGGTGAGATGTCTTGGAATATAGGGATATTTAGATAAATCACATCTTGTAAATAGCTGGGATAACTTGTTTCAATATAATGCTCAAAAGTTTTCTGTTCTGATGTTCGTTGGTGATTTTCGAATAGATCGTTGTGTTCATCTGAGATACGACTCAAAATACGATTTTTCTACTTAACAAGACTTGATATCTCACTGCAGTGCTACTTCTGAAGTTAGTGTGTCTTATATCAGATGGAGAGACATATTCTGATTAGATATTAGACACCAAATACCCAAATACCTGTACTTCTACTTCTTACATGTTGAATATAAACCTGTACTTTCTACTTCTTACATGTTGAACCCAAATACCTGTACTTTCTACTTCTTACATGTTGAATATAAATACCTGTACTTTCTACTTCTTACATGTTGAATATAAATACCTGTACTTTCTACTTCTTACATGTTGAACCCAAATACCTGTACTTTCTACTTCTTACATGTTGAACCCAATACCTGTACTTCTACTTCTTACATGTTGAACTCAAATACCTGTACTTTCTACTTCTTACATGTTGAACCCAAATACCTGTACTTTCTACTCTTACATGTTGAACTCAAATACCTGTACTTTCTACTTCTCACATGTTGAACTCAAATACCTGTACTTTCTACTTCTTACTTGTTGAACTCAAATACCTGTACTTTCTACTTCTCACATGTTGAACTCAAATACCTGTACTTTCTACTTCTTACTTGTTGAACACAAATACCTGTACTTTCTACTTCTCACATGTTGAACTCAAATACCTGTACTTTCTACTTCTTACTTGTTGAACACAAATACCTGTACTTTCTACTTCTTACATGTTGAACTCAAATACCTGTACTTTCTACTTCTTACTTGTTGAACACAAATACCTGTACTTTCTACTTCTTACATGTTGAACTCAAATACCTGTACTTTCTACTCTTACATGTTGAACTCAAATACCTGTACTTTCTACTTCTTACATGTGAACCCAAATACCTGTACTTTCTACTTCTTACATGTTGAACCCAAATACCTGTACTTTCTACTTCTTACATGTTGAACCCAAATACCTGTACTTTCTACTTCTTACATGTTGAATATAAATACCTGTACTTTCTACTTCTTACATGTTGAACCCAAATACCTGTACTTTCTACTTCTTACATGTTGAACCCAAATACCTGTACTTTCTACTTCTTACATGTTGAACTCAAATACCTGTACTTTCTACTTCTTACATGTTGAACTCAAATACCTGTACTTCTACTTCTCACATGTTGAACTCAAATACCTGTACTTTCTACTTCTTACATGTTGAACTCAAATACCTGTACTTTCTACTTCTCACATGTTGAACTCAAATACCTGTACTTTCTACTTCTTACTTGTTGAACACAAATACCTGTACTTTCTACTTCTCACATGTTGAACTCAAATACCTGTACTTTCTACTTCTTACTTGTTGAACACAAATACCTGTACTTTCTACTTCTTACATGTTGAACTCAAATACCTGTACTTTCTACTCTTACTTGTTGAACACAAATACCTGTACTTTCTACTTCTTACATGTTGAACTCAAATACCTGTACTTTCTACTTCTTACATGTTGAACTCAAATACCTGTACTTTCTACTTCTTACATGTTGAACCCAAATACCTGTACTTTCTACTTCTTACATGTTGAACCCAAATACCTGTACTTCTACTTCTTACATGTTGAACCCAAATACCTGTACTTTCTACTTCTTACATGTTGAACTCAAATACCTGTACTTTCTACTTCTCACATGTTGAACTCAAATACCTGTACTTTCTACTTCTTACTTGTTGAACACAAACCTGTACTTTCTACTTCTCACATGTTGAACTCAAATACCTGTACTTTCTACTTCTACTACTGTTGAACACAAACCGTACTTTCTACTTCTCACATGTTGAACTCAAATACATGTACTTTCTACTTCTCACATGTTGAACTCAAATACCTGTACTTTCTACTTCTCACAAGTTGAACTCAAATACCTGTACTTTCTACTTCTTACATGTTGAACTCAAATACCTGTACTTTCTACTTCTTACATGTTGAACTCAAATACCTGTACCTTTACTTCTCACATGTTGAACTCAAATACCTGTACTTCTACTTCTCACATGTTGAACACAAATACCTGTACTTTCTACTTCTTACATGTTGAACACAAACACCTGTACTTTCTACTTCTCACATGTTGAACTCAAATACCTGTACTTTCTACTTCTTACATGTTGAACACAAATACCTGTACTTTCTACTTCTCACATGTTGAACACAAATACCTGTACTTTCTACTTCTTACATGTTGAACTCAAATACCTGTACTTTCTACTTCTTACATGTTGAACTCAAATACCTGTACTTTCTACTTCTCACATGTTGAACCCAATACCTGTACTTTCTACTTCTTACATGTTGAACTCAAATACCTGTACTTTCTACTTCTTACATGTTGAACTCAAATACCTGTACTTTCTACTTCTCACATGTTGAACACAAATACCTGTACTTTCTACTTCTCACATGTTGAACTCAAATACCTGTACTTTCTACTTCTTACATGTTGAACTCAAATACCTGTACTTTCTACTTCTTACATGTTGAACCCAAATACCTGTACTTTCTACTTCTTACATGTTGAACTCAAATACCTGTACTTTCTACTTCTTACATGTTGAACCCAAATACCTGTACTTTCTACTTCTTACATGTTGAACCCAAATACCTGTACTTTCTTTCTTACATGTTGAACCCAAATACCTGTACTTTCTACTTCTCACATGTTGAACTCAAATACCTGTACTTTCTACTTCTTACATGTTGAACACAAATACCTGTACTTTCTACTTCTCACATGTTGAACACAAATACCTGTACTTTCTACTTCTTACATGTTGAACTCAAATACCTGTACTTTCTACTTCTTACATGTTGAACCAAATACCTGTACTTTCTACTTCTTACATGTTGAACACAAATACCTGTACTTTCTACTTCTTACATGTTGAACTCAAATACCTGTACTTTATACTTCTCACATGTTGAACCCAAATACCTGTACTTTCTACTTCTTACATGTTGAACTCAAATACCTGTACTTTCTACTTCTTACATGTTGAACTCAAATACCTGTACTTTATACTTCTCACATGTTGAACACAAATACCTGTACTTTCTACTTCTCACATGTTGAACACAAATACCTTGTACTTCTACTTCTTTCTACTTTCAATATTAATGCTCAAAAGTTGTCTGTGTCTGATGTTGGTGATTTTCGAATAGATACGTTTGTGTTTCACCTGAGATACGACTCAAAATACGATGTTTCTACTTAACAAGATGATGCCTTGTCTAAAAAACAAGACTTGATATCTCACTGCAGTGCTACTTCTGAAGTTAGTGTGTCTTATATCAGATGGAGAGACATATTCTGACTAGATATTAGACACATATACTGGGCAAGATTTCGAGTTTTTAGCCAGGTATAACTGATGAGGTTCAATATAAAAGCTTCTTCCCCGCTGAGTTCACAGGGCACTGCTCCAGATTCACTATCGTAAGATGGCACCACGGCAGCCGTACATCCTTCCTCCGCCCGTAAATCCGTGGGGGAACGCTTAATGGGGGAAGAAGCATAGGCAGCTCAAATAGAGGTAACTAATTCCTGTGTTTCACTCGGCCTACAATTCTGCCGAGACATTTCTAACGGGGTGCAGCTGCCAATACCTGAGGAAACAAAGGCATTGCCGGTTTGTTTACAGTGTTATTTATTAGTCAGTTCACCTTTCTTGGTTGGTCCTTGCCAGACCCTGAGATGTGCGTAGTAGCAACGAGGTTCCTACCTTTATACCCACAATTAATTGGCTCCTACAAGTACAGTGGGTAATACTTAATGGCTTGCAACCGAACACAGGTCATCAAATGTACACCGCTTTGCCCCAAGTGTACTTTGTATTGATATTTGTTGTGTCCATTGCTTGAGGTCACAAGAAGCCCATACACTTTTTGGAAAGATAAAGGCAAAGAAGATAATAATTGGGTAGCTTTGACCTTTTAGAAAGAGTTTATATTGCTTAGCCGTTAGATTGAAATGTTGATCCAGCGATATCCTTGGTAGAAACCTTATTCTATTTCTTCAGCCCTTTTCTTTCATTCTCAAAATCCCCTCGTGAGTTTCGAGGTCCGCATTCCTTGGCAGAGCGATTACTCCTTGCTCTGGAAGTGTAAGTACCCGGGTCTATATATATATATATATAAGTGTAGCCCAAGGCAGGCGCATGCTTATTGGTCCTGGCTTGCTTTCTGCATCCCATGGTACCTTATCATCTCAGGTGCCCCTCGTACATCATCGCTGGCATGTCTAATCATAGCATGCAAAACAAGCTTGTGCATATTCTGCTGTGGTCCCTTGTATTCCAATCTAAATAAGTGCAGTGGTGTTGCACTCAAAGGGCCGGTTTTAACTATATAAATATATAATATATAAAAATGTATTATATTACATTATTGCCTCTGAATGGATTATTATCAGATAGGATAATAACTTAAAGCAGAAGTCCAGGGCAAATAATTGCAAGTCTCTTCAGTGCGCATGTCACAAAACGAGATGCATTGTGGGACATGTAGTTTATGGGCATATTATATTATAAACGTATTATATTATTTGCAAGCTCTTGCGGGCCACATACAATGAAGTCGCGGGCCGGATTTGGCCCCCGGGCCTTGAGTTGACACCCCTGCTTTAAATCCACTGGGTTTATTTTCTGTCCGAGCAAGTTATACTCTAAAAGACTATTTATTCCCTTCCACCTATAGCTAATGAAAATGCATCTACTTTGCATTCTGACATTTCAGAAACGCATTTCCCATTGTCTTGACAGTTACACGGAGCCGTAATAGAGTCGCCAGCTGAGGGCAGCGAGCAACTTTGTGACGGTTCAAAAGAACAATTAAACCTGTAGCGATTTGCAAAAAGAGAAATGGGAATAAAAACCTTTCACGACGGGGTTTTAATCTTACAGGCAGACTAAGACACATGCATGCATCTCACGGCAATGGGGGGGAGGTGCAGCATCAAAGCCCTGTTCACCATATGCCATTACTAAAGACTCAATATTTACGCAAGCAATACGTGTTGCACACTCGACGTGTCCTGAGGAAATGAAGCTCCATGACGACTTGGAGCAGTCGATTAATCGCGGGGTCTTAGCTCAGGCGGGATGATGGGGTGGGGTTAAGTCTGCCGGGCCGCTAATTAAAAGCTCATCTCCGTCGCTGCAGCACAATTGTATTTTAGATGGATGCTTGTGCTTACTAATGCACCCTTATGTGTGTATGCATGTGCAACAAATACTTGTTGTCGTTTTATTACACCGTGGATTTATCCGCTCGGTTCAGAAATGCAGCATGACTCCGTCTAGTAAAGATCCGCATGATTATCCTCGTCAGAGAGGTGATGGAGAGTCGCCCTGATGTGGGCTAATACACTCCATAAATGCCCAACATTAATTAAATGGCGGTGTAAAACATGACATTGAGAAAGCAATTATCAGCGAGACAATAATTTGGTTAATAAAGATCCCATTAACAGTCATCATGCCAATTTGCTGGTTCTTTTATCTCAAGGCGAGCAGGAGGGAAGAGACAGATGCCCGAGCTGCTGACAAGGCCTTTTCCACCGCCTTTGTTCAAGAGAAGAGAGTGTTTCAGCCCTTTTTATTATGCATCAGTTGTGTTCATGTTCCTCCCGAGTAATAAGGCTTAGAGAAGGACACTGGAAAAGGACTCACCCCTTCTTCTCCTCAATTTACCTTGTCCTCCACGAGCCCTACCTCAGAGCGCGCGTGCTTTGATTTGCTTCATGCAGCTGAATAATGAATGTGGTGGTGTGTGTGTGTGTGTGTGTGTTGTGTGTGTGTGTGTGGTCGTGTACTACATCAGCGGAGAGCCCAACGTGCATTTAGACAGGTGGGCCAGAATGCAACATAGTATGCTTGGTTACACCGAAGCACAACCCTGTCAGTCGTGTAACGGAGCGACTGAGCGCTCGAAGGCGCCGTGCGGCCGGCCTCTTGTGAAGCTATGATGTGTTGTAACTTCTTTTATTGAAGGCAGTACAAACATTTGTTTATTTGCTTCGTGACGGAAGTTAAGGGTAACATGTTTCACAGGAGATGCTTTTATTTTGAGGTGCGAGTATGTGTCCTGCTCGTTCCCTTTGAACACGAGTGCATTTTCTCCGTCTTCCACCGTCCATGTTGGAAACTGTTGCTTTAAAGGTGGGTAGGTGAGAATGGAGAAAGCAGCTCGAGGGCGCTAGAATTTGAAAATACGCAGCCGGAAACAATCTGCCACTTCCGCACAGAGCCCCTCCCCCAACACGCACATGACCAATGAGGGCACAGGTGGAAGGCTGACAGGCAGGGAGGCCATCCAGTTACTTTAGCCGGCCGGCTCAGATGATTGGTCGTGCTTTTTACAGCGCCACGGCTTCCACTGATGATATATCGTTATGGATTTATTGTCAAAGTATTTAATATATTCATTGCTATCGGATGTTAAGAGCATTCCTCGGACAAGACTCGCTTTGTTCTTCATTCAAAGCTTCTACGACACGACATGATGAGCAGCTCCATGTTGTGTAATAATTGATAAGCCACCTTTCGTTGTGAGCTAATATTCAAATACTTAAATCATGTTCACAGGAGTCTAAATACATTTGCACACATCTTGTGTCCATATCTTTCTGTTTTGGTGGTCACGCCACACCGTGCACGTGCATGCATGAGTCATGGCAAGATATCTGGATTAAGAGGTTGCTTTTTCTTTGCACAGCATGAAAGAAAGGCCAAATTAATGTGCTGTGATTTTAGTATTTTAAGCAGAGGTCAATAATTTGTACGGCCCTCGGAGGATGTTGAAAACATTGAAATGGCCCTCGAGAGGAAAAAGGTTCCCCAGCCCTGCTTTAAAGGATGAGAAACAGAGAGGGAGCACAGCAACCTATCTCTTCGTCAGATGCACGATGCGCAAAATGGCACGGCGGTGACACGTTGGCCATTTCACTTTTACTCTGTACATTTTTGAAATTGCCAGAAAAGGATCAATGCGCAGGAAGACCAGAATCTTAAAAAGCATTAAATATTTCATGTGAAATTAATCAAAGAATTTGCTTTGTATATATTTTTCGGAGTGAAATGGACCTTGAATTAACCGACGCTATAGTCTGTAAATTAAACAATGTGTAACAGCTAAACGAATGATTGGTTGATTATAGTTTGCACAGTAAAGCATCACAGTGACATGTTAGATATGTTGGCAGTTAATAGAAAATATTACTAAGGCAAGGACACGTGGCACCGCCAACGTGCACTCTGACATGTGTGAATATTTACAACACATGTCAAAATGGTTTTAAAAAATTGCTTTGTATATTTTCTACAAGGAAGGAAATGTGTTTTAAATATTAGCACAGTTTACAAGAATTGTTCATAGTGTTCCCTTTTCTTCACATACCCAGAATGCATTGTGTTAATGGAACAATAGCATCGTTTTGGGTTGACTCTTCTAATGACTTACTAGGGAACATTACGTGAAGTGACGTGCCGATCCCGAGAGTCCTGCTCAAACAAACCCTCAAGTGTGTGCGTGGACGTCGTGTGCAAAGGGTGGTTTTGGTCATTTCAGTTTTAATAAGTTCTCGTCCGTCTATCTCTCTATAAACTCTGCATTGCAACTTTACAACGGGCTTTATAAGAAAAGCGTCAGCATGAGTAAAAGGAACTGCAGGGATCAATAACACAGCAGGTTAATCTTTAAGCCAAGAGAGACGAGAGGAAGGTCAGACGAGTCACCGTGAACTCACACGGATTAAAAGAGCACATCATCTCGGACAGGCGGTGCCCAATACGTGGATCGCAAAGGGAGTGTGGCTAGATCGCCATCACCCATCCTTACTATGGCATCTGCCGCTTGATTGTCGTGCAGGGAAGCCAGGCCGAGTTGCATTGTGCCGTGCGGGTTCATGCCGTTACGAGGGGCCTCACCTCCTCATCTGAAGCGCCACAGTTTATCCGCCGTTCAATCCACGAGCACCCCCCCCCCCTGCTCCCTGTAGGTAGATCATTTGGGCTTGGTCAATTTAAAAGTAGCACCCAAGCTGAAAAAGTGTGGGCACCTCTGATCTAATAATAATTCCTTGCATTTATTATAGCGCTTTTCCAGTGCTCAACGCTTTACAGATACACATATACATTTTTTTTTTTATATACATGCAATGGTCACTGTGGACAATACCCACAGAAGCAAGTGCAGGTGAAGTGTCTTGCCCAAGGACACCACAGCCTGACGCAGTGGCGGTGGGAGCGGGTTTCGAACCGGAGTTCCCCAGCACCCCCGTGATCTGATGATCGGATGCACAGCCCACTGCGCCAACCCGTCCCATCTAGGATTTATTGAAAGGAGAAATGTGCTGATTTATATTTGAGGAAACAATATGATTTGATTAGACTTTTTGTAGCGTTAAATAACACCCACATCCTTTGCCAGCACCACCATATTGAAACGTTACACGTCGACCAAGGGTAATCTAATGTCCCGTGTCTTCATGGATGAAGGAGTAGAACGGCAGGTGGGCCGCTGGCTCTCAGGGACCAACATACCGAGGATGATGGAAGAAGCATGGGGGTG
Organism: Chaenocephalus aceratus; assembly: GCA_023974075.1. Classification (NCBI taxonomy): domain Eukaryota; kingdom Metazoa; phylum Chordata; class Actinopteri; order Perciformes; family Channichthyidae; genus Chaenocephalus; species Chaenocephalus aceratus. Next base: position 22,006,453 of record CM043804.1, on the reverse strand, counting down.
GAGATGGAAAGAAAGGAGCTATTATTCCCACAGCTTCCGAGAAAGACACTTCATCTGAGCATCCTCTGTGCTCTTCTCCCGGGGGGCGATGACTTGTTGGCGAACAATAATAACAACGCGTCTCTCTGGAAGGATAAACCGCTGCCTGGAAAAACCACATTGGATCAAACGCGTTATCTTTGTCGAGGCGTGGTTAGGGTCGGGACAACTGTTCCGGTTCATATTAGTATTTATTGATAACGGAGGAAAGGTCATTTCAGCACATGTTCAGACACAGAGGCAATTCAAAGTGCTTGACATCAACATTAACACATAGGAAGACGAACAGAAAGGAACACGATAAATAAACGTAATGGAATAACAGACTTATAAAAACCGAGAATAGTTTCAGGCATGGGATTTAAGGCTTTGCAGACCATTCACATGCACACAAAACCCAAAGTGTACACCACACTACAGCATAGGGCCTCTTTAAGAAAATACAAGTAACAGAAGTAGTTATATTTCAGATGTACTGTAACTTGAATTCATGTTCCTTTTATTATTTATTCACGTTTTTATATCTCTGCTTTTAAATGCCATTTTCTTAATGTCTTTCCTTTTTGTACAGCACTTTGAATGGCCTTGTATTGAAAGGTGCTACATACATAAACTTGCCTTGCCTGTATTGGAGTCATTGTTAACTGTACTATCAGTCAAACTCAATTTCATCACGGGCCACATTCACATTATGATTGCACTCAAAGGGCCGGTTGTAACTTTGAGACTATATAAAATACATATCTCAATATTTAATATAAAACAATGTATTATATGACATAATTGCCTCTGCATTGGATTATTATCGGATAGGGTTATAACTTCATAATTAACTACGTCTGAAAGCAGAAGTCTAGGGCAAATAATTGCAAGTCTCTTCAGTGAGAATGTCACAAAATGATTTAAAAAGAAAAGCCATATCCCCCAAAAAAAGTGACATTTTGAAAGAATCTGTCAAATCTGAGAAAAAAATCAAATTAAGAGATGCATTGTGGGACATGTAGTTTATGGGCAACGTGCTTCTGTAAATCGCATGTAACCGTATAACAAACATGATATTATTTGCAAGCTCTTGTGGGGCCACATAAAATGAAGTCGCGGGCCGGATTTGGCCCCCGGGCCTTGAGTTTGACACCCCTGATCTAAAGTAACCTGACTTCAGTATGTATACGACGTGCAGCTTTAAGAGCCTCCCTGCTGGGCAAGGTTTCGACGATGTGGCTCCCTGCCGCCTCGGAGCCACTGACCTGGGTTAACGTAACACCTTGATGGTGTCCGAACCCCCGGGGGTCCATCTTCCTGGCCGGTAACCGATGCCTCTCACTTGGCAGCGCTGTCTCCTCGACCCTTGATCAATATCTTAATGACATCTTGCACATGTACTCTCCTGGTTCCCCACAGCGAACGGACACGCACTAAGGGTGGATTGGAGTCCTTTAATGTTCCTCAAACCTTCTTACATTAAAAAGGTTCCACATGTATTCGATGCTGAGACGGAGAAACATCATTCACTGCAAGTAATAACTCTATTGTTACTTTCACAGGTCTCTCCATGTCGCTTTACAGTTTCGATGTTGTGTCTGAAATTGGCTACATTTCACCCGGTCTGGAAGGGGGATCAGCGTGAAGCAATCGATTTACAATTGCCACCGCGCGGGAGAGTGCAATCGATGTCAAGGCTGCTCAGAAATGAGTTTTTTGGCTTTCCGATTGACATGACGCGGCGCTATTGTGACTGGAGGCACCGTGGAGCCAGACAAGGACCCATTGTCATCTCGTTCTCCCCATGCCAAACGGAAGCCATTACAAATCCGACCATTCCACTGTATACCCCCCCCCCCCCCCTATACATATGCATTCACAATAGAGCGTAACACAAGGGACTGAAGCACATGTTCTCCAGAGGTCACGAAGAATGATCTCTCGTTGCATCATCTGTGGGGAGCTGGAGGAGCCGCCCCGACACACCTGTCAATATTTACTGTTCCAACAAAATACATCATTCATCGCCATCTGCCTCTCCGGCGGCGCGGGTAGGGGCTGCTGCTGCGAAATGAATAGCACTTCTAAAGCTCCTTCGCTAATGGAGCCTATCAATTAATCAGCCGTCGCAATCTGGACGCACCATTAACCAGTGCGATATCCCTAATGCTGTCGTTCTGTAACTGAAATAAGTGAGTGCCTTTTTGGCTGGCATGTACACATATATTTCTTCGTTAATGTAAACATGATTAAAACACCTCTCAAGACATGTTCAGTAGCATCTAGCGGGTGTACACATTAGGCGATGCATGACACGAGACGGCTTGATCCATACTAACTTGGATAGCATCACTTTTTTTAGATGAACCGATCATACATGGATATCTTTATCATGAACAGTCCCACTGGAGCAGCTACGAGGGGAGAGACGGAGGTGTTTCTCAATGTCGAGGAAGGATGCTCCAGAGCCACCATTACAAGCATACTGCGTCGTCGTGTGCCGCCGAAGGACTGTTCCAATGTCCGCATACTTGGAATTCTGCCGAGCCCGACGTACTTCGTCGCGAGACATTCGAGGCTGCACATGGGTAGACTTCGCGTCCTTAAAATCCCCCACAATGCTTTGCGCACGGACCAATTTCAAACGGGGCCTCTCATATGACGCACACCTGCACACTTGCTCGCCTGTTCCACTCTTCGTTTCCCGAATGCAGGAAGTGTTCTTGCCTCGCTTCTGAAGCAAGTGACTCGGAAGACATGTGCTACCAAGCAAGCGTACTCGACATTGAGAAACACCCAGACAGTGAGATCTGGTCCTAGTGTCACAATCATGACTTGGATACAAAAACCTAATTCATCAGGAAAGTAACGGATTAATAGATGACAGAACATTGAATTAAAAGAGATAGTCAGACGGTGTCAACACAAGACAGTGGAGATATCAAATAAAGCCTTAAAACAACAGGAGTTAAATGATATCGTGTGTGTGTGTGTGTGTGTGTGTGTGTGTGTGTGTTCACACATTTTAATGTCCAACCGAGGACTTGAGAAACTCTCAATTAAGATTGAAACATTCAGTCTCCACGTGTCACACCGAAGCTTGAAAAAGGTTAAGCTGTCAGAGAATTGCAGAGAAAACCTTTGTGTGTCTGCAGAACGTTAAAGGTTTCGCCTCGTGCTTCACGATGCAGGAGACCAAGTGTCTCAGTTATATTCCATCGTCTTTATGATAAGGCCACAAGAGTTGAAATAATTGAAGGATATTTAATAGCGTGTGGTAGGGCTGCACGATTTTGGGAAAAAATATTGCGATTCGAATTGCGATATTTGTTTTTAAGCGACCCAAAGGAAGTGTATTGTAAAAATGCGGCCATATCTCCGGCTAGGAGGTCGCCTCAACGTGCTCCCGTCTCTAGCGCCCCGCAGCCCGAGCTACGAGAAACAACGAAACTTAATGAAAACTTCCGTTGGGTGCTTTAACGTCGAGCTTCAGTTTAAGATTCACCCTGTGATAGAAACATGTGATGGAGCATCACACTGACTCAGAAACCATCTAAAGCCATTGGAAGCATTTGGAAAGGGCAGGCACTTTCAAGAGCACTTGGCAGGTGCTTGGATCAATCTGTCTATCACCTTCTATCATGGGCCACTTTGATTGGTTAACAATGGCTGGTTACATGTGGAGCTCAGCACTTCTGATTGGTGTGGATGACTGACACACAAGAAGAACAAAAATTGTAAAAATCTATTTAAAATCGATGAATCGTTCAGCCCTAGTGCGGGAGAGAAGCATTAAGATGTGAGCCTCTGCAGATCATTGACATGCACTAAAACCTATATAAAACACTAGAGGAAAGGGAAAACCCCCAAGAAGGATAATAGGGCCTCTACGGTGCGTCATGAGAATAATATAATACTTTTAACTGAATAGGAGCTGTATTAAAACATTGCTTTGTTAACTATGGCTTCTGTATAGTATCGTCGACCATGTACCTCGAGCATCTTCTCCGCCGCCATTGTGTGTCACTCCCTTCCCTGCTGTGCTACGACGCAACAATGTGTACTCGGAGGTATTCAACGGCAGCCTGAAGCTAGGCCCAGAGTGTGTGTGTGTGTGTGTGATGGTGCATGTTGATGCTGCCGTCTCCTCAGCGCTGAAATGCACCTTCCTCGAAACCGGCGTGACTTTCAGCCACGCACGCCTGTCTGTTCCAGCGCCTCTGGCCCTTTTCCCTTTCTCATGCGAACACCGGAGCTGGAGAAACACGGAGAAGTAAAATTATGTTTGACAACAATTTTCTCCGGAGGCATCTTATTCGGATTTCACGACCTCGGGCACCCGGAGAAACCGAGGTCCGTTTCAAAGTCGAAACCCCCAGATTGGTATTTCCAGCACACTTTTCACTCTGGCATGTCAGGGCAAACAGTCTGGGATTAGTGTGTGTATATCAGTGTGTGTGTGTGTATATCAGAGTGTGTGTGTCCCAGTGTTGGCGGGAGGTGGGCGGCGTATATGTGAATACAAAACTGTCATTTATCCGTGCACTCTCGCGCCATCAACAGTACGATCACGCTTCAAAGTGTCTGCTGTGTCTGACTGCATAATCACCGGAGCAAATCTCACTCCCATTCAGCCGGGAGTTTCAGAGAGGATATTGTTTTAACCCTTTGTAATGTGGCTGCGAGCGAGGATGTGGAGGCTTTGTGCCGAGCTGGTTGACACAACCGTACCAGCGCTCTGAATGCACGCAGATAACCTTCAGCATGTTTGAATCACGGGGGTGTAACTCACACACACAGCTGGAGACTCACGTGTTCCCGCTGTATCGCTGAATCCCGCACACACAGCTCCACCCAGTCATACACACATTTGAGTATACTCTCTTTTACTCATCTTCTCATTACAGACACATGCATTTCCTAACATCGGTCTATATGCTGTCAAATGTATTACTCTTGGATTCACACACGGCATCTATTGCACGTCTGTCCGTCCTGGGAGAGGGATCCCTCCTCTGCTGCTCTCCCTGAGGTTTCTCCCATGTTCCCCTAAACTGTGGGGTTTCTCTGGAAGTGTTTCCTTGTACGATGTGAGGGTCTAAGGACAGAGGGTCTAAGGACAGAGGGTCTGAGGACAGAGGGTCTGAGGACAGATGGTCTGAGGACGAGGGTCTAAGGACAGATGGTCTGAGGACAGAGGGTCTGAGGACAGAGGGTCTAAGAACAGAGGGTCTAAGGACACAGGGTCTGAGGACAGATGGTCTGAGGACAGAGGGTCTAAGGACAGAGGGTCTAAGGACACAGGGTCTGAGGACAGATGGTCTGAGGACAGAGGGTCTAAGGACAGAGGGTCTAAGGACACAGGGTCTGAGGACAGATGGTCTGAGGACAGATGGTCTGAGGACAGAGGGTCTAAGGACAGAGGGTCTAAGGACACAGGGTCTGAGGACAGATGGTCTGAGGACAGAGGGTCTAAGGACAGAGGGTGTCGGACATTTGCTGTAAAGTGTCTCTACTGTAGGCTATTTTTATTTTATGTACAGCAATTTGGCTCGACCAAAAATCGTTTATAAATGTGCTACATAAATAAAACTTGATTTGATTTTAAAATATATGCACAACCACACACCGAGATCTCTTACATCTACTTTAAGTACGCTTGAATCCCCACGGTAATGCCTCTGTCTTATACACTCTTACACACACAGCTGGGTCTCTCGCAGCGCTCACACAGACTTCATTCTCATGCACGACACACACACACACACACACACACACACACACACACACACACACACACACACACACACACACACACACACACCACTTGCCAGATGATCCATCCCAGGAATAGCGTTCAACATCTGGCCGACAGGGGTTTGTCTCGCGCTACATCTCCCGGGTTGCCCTTTACGAGACCCCGGCGCGTTCTGATGGATCACCTGCAGACTGGGATGGATGGATGGGGCGTCACCCCCCCCCCCCCCCTCTGCACCTTGCGTGCCATTTCATCCTATCGGCGAAACTCATCGGTCTTTCTCTCAGGCCATTTGTTACTTTGCCCAATGCCTTACATATGTGCGGCTGTTTGCATATGCCCACCGAGTGAATCCCTGACCCCTGATTGCACACCCATCTTATAGCAATTGGATGACACCAAGATGTTGAGTTCTTGATAAGCCATTAGAACAGTAAAATACGTGTCTCCTGTTCATACCCATCTGTTATGGAAAAAGAAAAGTATTCTAAAAGTAATCTGCTACCGGTACCGGCGGGGATTGTTGTTGGCTTCTGATGCGCAGAAGAAAAATCTGGCCCACCCGTAAATGGCCTCATTTCAGTGGCACCTTTTCAAACAATTTAAAAGCTGGTTTTAAAAAGGCGACAATTATATAGACGGGTGCAAATTGCTTTATCTGCTATGGTGCGGAAATAAATGGACGAATATAGAGTGGAATGTCTGTCAAAAATAAACGACTTACTTAGATTTACATTTAAGTTAACACCTTATTAGTGTAGAAGCCTGGAACATGTGAGAAATATTGCTGGGAAAGTGTCACTTGGCAGACTGCGAAGTGCTGTGAACTACACTTTGCAGTAGATGTATTTATAATGCCTGCAATTGTCTATAACTTGAAGAATGGGCTACATGAAAACCTAAAAAGAGAAACCGAAAGACTTCCAGCTAAATCAAAGCAACCCCCCTCAGATTTCAGCCCTTCCTGTCGAGGTTTTTTCCGTCTCTCCTCTGATGCCGCACAAGTGAGTGTTATTACGCAGAAAGGCAGGATGCCATGGCCAGAGGGGAACGCGTCCGTCAGTCAAAAGCCTCAACTCTGAACCGAGGGACTTCCAACATCGCGCTGAGCTCTGCAACACAAACACGTGTTTCGCCCCGCAGCTGTGCAGAGAGGAAACCAAATGGCACAAAATCAAGGAAACGGCAAACAAAGTTGAGCCGATCTGTGTCAAACAAAAAGTCGTAGCCTGGGGAGAGACGGCGCAGACCTGCCTTGCTCCTCGGCCTTGAGTATAAACACATGAAATGGATTGCCTGCCTCGCCCTGTCCACATGTTCCCAGGCTGTTTCCATTCAGTAGTTTATAACTTAGGGTGCCTGGAAGTGATTGTAAGCATGGGCCGCGTTATCCACTGGAACTTCGGAGAGATGTGAAGCTTAAACCCACCCTGGAGGTGCCATGTGAAAAACATTTAGTTGTGTTTACACAAAAGTTTCCCAGCTTTTCTCAATTTTATGGTTCATGTCGGTCGGCAAGCTCCGTTTCATCCACTTTTGCCACGGTTTGCGAGCCCCCGGGCAACGTCTCGGCCGCTTAATGGAAGCCGCGTCGGCAGCAGAAGTATAGATTGTCGGTGCACCTGGGCGGATTGCTTGCAGTGTTTCTCCCATCTGTATCACTCGTCTATTTCAGAGCAACGGGGAGGGGGTGTTTCTTCAAAGCCGAGGGAACCGTGTGTGCCCCTCTCTCTGGAAGTGGTACAAATCAGCAGCACACACGGCATTAATCAACGGCCTGAGAGGTCAGCTCCACATACCTGTCCCCTCACGCATCCTTCTGGCAAGTTCTTGAGAATCCAGGCTGCAGCAATCAATCACAGATAATTCCCACGTGAAGCTCTGGATGATAAGGCTCTCGAGTTGTGTGGAGGAAAAGAATAAATGAGTAAAAGTTTCCTTCTCAAACGGTGTTATTTTGAGCTTCTGCATCGGTACTCGAGAAGCGTACGATGGGGGACATGAGGTCAAGGCTGGCTGGAGCTCTGTTCCAACTCCCAGCGAGGCTTTCTGAGATGTCTGACAGTGTAATTAAGCCGCTCGGCTCTAAGTATGACAATGAGATGTAAATTATACAGTGACACCTCTCACTTAGCTTGTTCTATGTATAATGTATCTCGCTTTTCCTCCACTCTTGGTGTATAATAATAAGTCCCCTACAGTTATGCTAAAACATCCCCCTTTGCGTGGGACTGTCTGCTGGATTGACATCCTTCAAACACTTCACTTCATGAGAAAAATAGGTGCTTTCACCACAGTGGGGGTCATTAATTAAAATTAGCAGGATGTTACAGACTGTTTGATTAGAGCGGTGGGGAAGATAATTGTTAAATATTTTTCGCACCACCTTGCAGGATTGCTCTCTTTTTAGATTCTTGATCTTGTAGCCAGATGTCGCCCGTCTTATCACAGAGTTGCACAGCACAGAAGGACGGACCCGAGGAGCCAGGGCCAAAACATAGGGCTAAAATATGTGGGAGGGCGAGGAAACGTGTCTACTTAAAGACGTGTGTGTAGCTACTTGTTACATGATTTGTACACTGTGCATTTCATCTCTTGTCTTCAAGTAATCTTATCTTCTCTTTGTAAGAGTTTTTGATGAATGTAATGTCTTTCATGCAGCTTTGGGCGACAGAGCGTTTTTCAAATAATTAATTATCTCTTCTATTCTTTGAGATAAAAACAGCCACTGAACCTCGAGCTGAATTAACCACCAGTTTTTCTTAAAGCTTCATGACCTTTCCGGTGCCGGATTGCAGGATTTGCAACGGGGAGGAAATCAGTATTGATTCACAATTCGTGTTCTCCAGAGATAAGACTGTGGAGACATTTCCCTTTTTTATCCTCCGCGGTTGTGAAGGGATTTATTTAGTGTGAGGAAAGGCTACAAAAAGTAAACGTGTAAATACTGCAGTGGGTTCCATTTCCCATTGGAAACCCAGCGGGCCGACAGCCTGGCTCCTGTCTAATATCACAGCACTGTGTCACAAGGCATCAAACCCCGCTGCAGCTGTGACTGACAGTGCAGAGGAAGAGGGGGGGAAAAACCCCTCCTAACGGCCCGACACACCAAGCAGTCACCAGAGACTCGCCAACGTTCTCCTGCGTCTTGGCCATGTGTCGCACTGGAACACGGCGCAAAGACTTCAGCCGAGCACGTACGAACTGCGCCTGCGTGAGCGGCATAACTCTCCTTACCAGCAGGGGGCGGTAGTGTGTATTCGTCATTCAAAAGAGGCAACAACTGGAAGACAGAGAAGAAGAACAGACTGCGTTCCATTTTCACTCTCGTCCATCGAAAACACGTTTCGTGCGGTACTGGAGCTATCAGCCATTGGAGTGTTGCTTGTGGAAGATGTTCTCAAGCAACCGTCTCTCAAGAGGCGGAACGTCGACGCACGGCCGACTCAACATGTGGAATCGGCCGTGCGTCGGCCATGAAAGGCCAAATAAGGCGTGTCACGGCCGACGGTGCGGGACACACCAAATAGAGTTTGGGCGACAGGGCGCGCTTCGTCGGCCGACTAACGAAAACGGACGATTTCGGCCTGGTGTGTCAGGGCCTTTAAACAAATACTGGATATCTTTTTTTATTTTGATATACTTTATTAATCCCCGTGGGGAAATGGTTTCTCTGCACTCGACCCATCCTAGTGTTGGGAGCAGTGCGCTGCCAGTGTAGGGAACGGGGCCCGGGGAGCAGTGTGGGGAACGGTGCCTTGCTCTGGGACACCTCGGTAGCACTTGGTCTTGCCAGGACTTGAACCGGTGACCTTCGAGTTACCAAGCCAAGTCCCTATCGACTTCGCCACCACCGCCCAAATCTCTTTCCATGAGGTAATGTAGGCGGAGGAAATGGAGATTGTGGTGCTCTCAGTCATTAATCAGTGTGATGACCCTCATACTCTACCTCCCACCACTCCCTCAGCACTTTCTCTCCACGCACCAGCTCGGCATCTCATGCAAATTCAACATCACACCCCGATGAGCAGAAAATCCTCTGCTTAACCCAAAGCTGTTGACACAAGCAGCAAGAGGGAGAGGGAGCTGTGATCGTCCATCTGTGAGGCTCACAGCTGCCGAAGAGGTGGTGGACGGACTTCGCTTAATGCGTCCGTACCGAATGCAAGACCAAATGTGTGGAGAGCACACAGATTAGCGAGCCACAGTGGTGTTGCCAGGGCAGAGGAATAACGCCAGGAAAGAAAAACCCACCACATGGCATCCGTACAAAAATAGCTTTCTCTCGCATCGTCCTTATTTCCCAGCTCCTTCCCGAGCAGCTGCTTTGATGGATCATTTTGTCTCCATAATAGCAGCTCCAAGTCCCTGGACGCTCGCCATTTATGTTCCGAGGGAGGACTATAACAATTTAGCTGAATCCATCTAAAGATTAGCACACGAATAAAGAAGCGAAGGCAAGTCTTGGCTTCACCCAGGGGGGAATCAGCTTCTCTATTGAGGCTTTCCCCTCTGCCTTTTTTTAATTTGGTTTTAAGTCTTTTCTTTGTCAATATTAAACTATAGCTGATTTCTGAAGGAGTCCGGTATAAATGATGCAGTCCTCCACGCTTGCCGAGGCCTTTCAATCATGCATGAGTGGTGGATAAGTGATGGAAGCCGCTGTGCCCCGACACTCTCTCTTTCCTCCCCGTCTGCTTTCCATTTGAACCGGGGGGGATAAGGATGAGAGAGATGTTCCATCGCACCCACTGCTTCATCGCGAATATCAAGAGCGGAAGAAAGCGAGCGATGCCGTCGTCTCTGCCAACCACAAGCAGATATATTTACAGTCTCGGAGACGTATCAGCCGGGGCGGATCACGAGCAATAACTTCCGCCTGTCAATCAGCGGCGCACGGCTAACCCTTTGTTCTCCGTTTGCGTCGCACGCTAATGAAAGGCCCGTGGCGTGTTTGATCGCACTTTCTTGACGGGACTATTTAACGTCTACGGCTGCCTGATTACACATTAATGCAACATGACTGCATATCAGATTTCAAATATTATCATTGTGGTGTTGATCCATTTGAAGTGTACTGTCCTTGTTCATATCCTAATTCACTCATGGACATGTTATCAAAGCCACAGTAAAGTTCATTGCCCAGAGGTTAGTCCCTCTCTCCCTGCAGCTACTGTATATCATTATAGCTTCATGTTCTTTAGAGACTTAATTGCATTTTGGCATCCTCTTCCCATTTTAGATAATGTCCTACTTTTAGTGCAGATACCTTCCTTGATTCGGAAAGTCGGGAAAGACGAACAAGGACTCCAAATTGTTGCATTTCTTGTTGTTGTCACAAACTTGACTTTCGTTAATTAAAAACAGCTGAGAAAGCAACACATGCTTCGGTCTGTATCAAAGCGTGCCACTGGCTCCTATGCAGTATACCGATGCCTCCCTCCACTGAGCAAGTGTCACTTTCAGGCGATCACAGGTTGGATTTATTTTTGGAAAGTAATAATGCAGACTTGTGAAAATGTGAGCATGTCGCAACACCAATAAGCCACACACCTCCAGCAGTACCTCATGTCAACTGTACACTTAAGCTGCTGCTGATGCATGTGTTTTAATATATATGTATATGTGTACATGTGTCTGTGTATATATAGGATATACAGATTTTATACATATTTGTATTCAGATTTCGATCTCTCTGACTGCACATACCAACTAAGACAAGCAAGTCCTAATGTCAAACTGGCTGCTTAGGTACTAGTACAGTACAGTACAGTACAAATACAGATTATTTCAGTTCATCGAAAAGCTGCACCTTAATGTTATTTTATTATATTTCAATTTATTTGAGTGAATATTCATAGTTTAATAATAATTAAAAACCCAAAACTAATATTTTATGTTTTGTGAGTACTAGTACAGTAAAGTTCAAATACAGCTTATTTCCGTTCATCGAAATGCTGCACCTTAATGTTTATTTTTTTATATTTTGTATTTATTTGAGTGAATACATTATTCACAGTTTAATAATCATTAAAAAAAAAATATGTTATGTTTTGTGATAATTTGTTCTGCTGTACCGAAAACGTACCGAACCGAACCGTGACCTAAAAACCGAGGTTACGTTACCGAACCGAAATGTTTGTGAACCGTTACACCCCTAATATATGTATATGTGTACATGTGTCGGTGTATATATAGGATATACAGATTTTATACATATTTGTATTCGGGATTTCGATCTCTCTGACTGCACATACCAACTGAAAGATTGACAATAAAGTCAACTTTGATGTAATGTGTGCTCTGGCAAGTCTTTAATAATATCAGCTAAATGCACATTTACACTATTTAATGTTATTTTTTGTATTAGTTTCGGGTTTAAACAGGACATTAATAGACATTTCTGCAAAGGCACCATAGTTAGGCAAGAAGCTATTTCCATCTGTAGTCCCACAGATGTCGTAAGTCCCCCCTAAAAACTAATTTAATGTAAAATAACATGTTATACAATCATTAAAAACATCGAACATAGTCTTATATTACAGGAAATGCTAATACAAACAAAGCATACATATGTTTTGATGCAATTATCTTATATAAATAAATGTTAGACTGTATTTCTTAACTGTGAGAAGTGCTCTCACCCCAAATTAGAAACATGCATGACTCACGAGGATTGAAATGAAATGTGTAGCATTTAAAGACTCGAGGACCGTGAACTCGGGAACACGGTCACGAATATAATGAAAAGGAAAATATGCACTTCTCTTATCAACATATAAAAGAAATGATCCGTTCATAGAAACATGGAGATACTCAAATCCTTGAATATGAATAATTCCTTGTGATCGTTGAATGCGTTCCAACTTATTAATTATACTTTCATGTAAATGTGTTATGGTACGAAGGTGATTGGTGTTCAGCTTCAATTGTTTCTTTGCTTGCTCCATTTGAAACACGACGACTCTCTCCAATTATCAAAGCTGAACATCTTCACTGTAGTGTTAGGGCCAAGTAGAGTATTCATTTTTAATTTGACAAGTGGTTCAAATGGACAAAATGGTTTCACTCGCGTGGATGTTGCTCTGTAGCCTTTGTCGAATAACCGTGCAAAGTCCAGATTATCGAGAGCGACCACGTGAACTTCTCTCGGCACAGACATGTTGCTGTTAAGCTTTTTAAATGTCATCTGAAAGCTTTGAGCACCACAGACGCCAAACATGCCAACACCCCGATGTTCTGGGGTAAAGGGGCCTTAGTTATATTATTCTCATGTTCAGGTTTCTATGTGTATCTTGTGCTTCTACATGTTGACATGCTTTAATGTTCAAAAAGGTGTTTAAAGGGTGGATAGGAGAGAAACTTCCTCTGAAGGGAACTTTTTAGAGGGATTTGAGGCTTTACTTATGTGAATATAATACCATGCTATCTTGTTATTGTTAATTTGTACATTTAACATGTATATATTCTACTTTCTTGTTTATTTCTTGTCTTTTCATGCTGCTGCAACACAAACATTTCCCAAATTGGGATCAATAGAGTTCTATCTTACTACTACTTTTATCCATGTATTTTTCCTTAATGTTTATTTTATTAGCTTTTCTTTTTTAATGCTTAATGTCTTTCATTTTTTTTTTTTTGTAAAGCACTTTCAATTGCCCTTGCGTTGGAAAAGTGCTATATAAATAAACATGCCTTGCCTTGCCTTGCCTTGCCTTGCCTTGCCTTGCCTTGCCTTGCCTTGCCTTGCCTTGCCTTGCCTTGCCTTGCCTTGCCTTGCCTTGCCTTGCCTATCTTATCTAATATCTGGGCGGTGGTGGCGAAGTCCATAGGGACTTGGAAGGTCACCAGTTTCAAGTCCCGGAAAGTCCAAGATCTATCTTATGAGACACTACAGGAAAGGGTAACCCCCCCCCCCAAAGCAGAATAGGGCCTCTTTAAATTGTGTATTTCTGTAATCCTCTTATACACTGAACAAAAATATAAACGCAACACTTTTGTTTTTGCTCCCATTTTTCATCTAGATCTAAAACATTTTCTATTTCCACAAAATAACCATTTCTCTCAAATATTGTTCACAAATCTGAACAAATGTGTGATAGTGAGCACTTCTCCTTTGCCGAGATAATCCATCCCACCTCACAGGCGTGGCATATCAAGATGCTGATTAGACAGCATGATTATTGCACAGGTGTGCCTTCGGCTGGCCATAATAAAAGGCCACTCTGAAACGTGCATTTTTGCTTTATTGGGGGGGTCTGGGGGGGTCTGAAAACCAGTCAGTATCTGGTGTGAGGGGTAGGGTTAGGGTAATGTTGTGAATCGAGTGGCCCATGGTGGTGGTGGGGTTATGGTATGGGCAGGCGTATGTAATGGACGACGAAACACAGGCCACTCGATTCACAACATTACCCTAACCCTACCCCTACCCCTGGGAGCAAAACAAAAGTGTTGCGTTTATATTTTTGTTCAGTGTATATAGCTACATTAACAACCATACAAAAAGAGGGTATATCTTTTTTTAGCTGGATGAAATATCCTTTCAAAGTATCCGAGATTCTAAATAACATCAAAGTGTTTCCAGGAACAAAAGGCCAAAAGCAAAGCCGCTTGAAATGTCCTCTCAGTGCAACAACACAAACAAAGCAGGACGCAAAGGGTCACGGGGCCACATTCTGGGTTTGAAGTCCCTCGTCCTTTATTACACCGAGCGACCACATTTCTCTACTCCCACTACCTCCTTCAAATTAGGCCATCGCCGTGGAAACGCAGCGTATCTGCCAACTTTTGAGGGGATTGTGGGCCCAGCGGGACCTTGTGATTGAGGTCAATTTAAGAGGTCGGCGTGCCATTTCTCAGAGCGAAGTTCCTGTCACCTTTTGGCAAACAATTTATTATCCCTCGGCTGCCAATCGGAGTAGTTTGGGAGCCCTTTTGCCTCCGTCAAAGTCGTCCAGGCTCACTCAGTGCTGAGCCCTTAGAATTTAATTAGAGCTGGTGGGCTTGTGATATTGACACGTCTGTCAAATCTCCCCTCGGAAAACTACTTCCTGTTCGCTCAGGTCTGCCCTCCCTTATATACTCGGTGAGATATAAGAACTGTTTTCAGCTGGCCCTTAGTTTTTAAGTGGTCCCGTGGGAAAGTGACGATTTATCTACGGCTGCAGTTATTAAAAAGCTAGAGAGTGGCATTTAGAAATGACACAGGGTTGTGCCACCGGTGGAGCCTTCAGCACCTGGATACTTATTTAACCGTGAAATACGCTCTCCTGTCCCGCAGCAGAGTGACAATACGGGAGCAGGAGAAACGTGTCGTAAATCTTTCATGGCAATAGGTCAACAGGATGTTAATGTTATTTTTCGTTTGTGCCGTGGCCCCCTGGTAGGGCTAGTCAGTGACAGATTATGTACGCTACATACAGTCGGTACAGTAGCTGCCACACATTCACCTCCAGAGAGACGTCAGTGTGTGGAGTAATTTAAGAGACCCGAAGGAACCGTGGAAACACATGCAGCATGTCATAGCGCAACACTTTATTAAACGTTTACTTAAGTATGCAAAGAAGTATTATTAAGCCGCTAGATGTAATATTGTGAGGAGACTTTTCTGCTCGGGTTTGAATATTGTGACAGACCCGAAGGAACTCTAGAACCCTGCAGAGCACGACATCCTTTATTAAAAATCTACTTACGTATGCAAATCAGGAATATCAAAGCGCCACATTTCCAAATCAGATATTATTCTTCCCTTCTACTTCATCATGGTGTTGTAATTTCCAATTTTTTATGAAGTATTTGTGGTCTGGATGCAAGGGGGGGGGGGGGGTAGTGCTGGGCTCTGCCACTTGACCATATTTCTGTTCCGCGTGAAGCACTCTGCGGATTAATTTGATCGTGGCCTTTGATTGCTTGAGTGCGATTGTGAAATGCGGGCGGAGAGCTGTGGGGACGAGAGGCGAGTGGCGAGTAAAACAAGATGGATGTAAAACAAACCCTTCATGGAAGGAAACAAGCTTTCAGCGTCCGACCAATCCTTCTAATTTTCCGCTTCATTAAGAGCTCGGTGCTGTGAGCCCAAGGCTAGGGGCCGCCGGAGGCACGGCAGACCCTTTAATAGCCTGTTTACAGCCAGGCTCAGGCAACACGGGGCGCAAATGGAAGGACTGAGCTTGTTAACAATTTAATAGCTGCAGTGACTGAATTAAGGATTTGCATACTGGCAGAAAGGTCATATGTGTTACGTTCTTCACTGGGCAAGACTTAAAGCCACACTCAGCGGGGTTTATGATCCGCGCTGATCAGTTTCAGGGATGGCTGGTTATAATGACGCATAATTGTAAACTGCTTCCCTCCTTTGTGGCCGCTCCGTAGGTCAGGCATGAGTGTTCAGGGCAGCAAACAAAAACAGTGTGGTGAACATTACTGCCGATCCGATCAACGTGTGCGTGACGGGGAAAAACGCATACAAACAGATGTTCATAATAATATACATTTCACACTCTTATCACTGCCAGGGTGATTACCGACGGTTACGCCACTGTCTATTCGGCATTTCAAGTTATTCTAACAATAGAGTAGAGCTATGAATAATGCAGCTGCAAACACCATCTCATTGCTTTTCTACTCACACACCGGAGCTGATAGTAACAAAAATGTCAGTTGACTTAAAATAATGAAAAAGGCGAGACATCTTTTGTAGAAAATGTGACCTTTTCATTTAGATAGTGGATGTAAAGAGACATGGTTTATAGGCAAAGTGAAGGAACAAGGCGAACATCAGGCGTCCCTGATTTCCTCAAACCGGCTCTCTTATCGAACATCGTCTTTTTATATTCTGCTTAAAAGCGAGGGAGATGGTGACTTTATGATTTAAGAGTAGTCTGTGTTTTAGCACCTTAGTGACTTTTGACAGCTCTTTCTTTCTCTCTCTTCGCTTTTCTCACTTTCAGCGAGACTCTGTCGGACCATGTAATGCATGCAAGGTTACACGTCGTCTGGAAAAGGACTAAGGGCATGCAAAAGTCAACGGAGCTTAACCGAAACAAGTTTGAAGTTGGGGAAAAATGGAGCTGTCGAGTGTTGCCAAGGCTGCCGCCGCTCCGAAGTGGATTTATGTCCGGACAACGTGTGGGCTGATCCGGCAGACTATAAACAAAGCTGGAGGACCCGCTGAGTAGTAATGCGCTCCGACATCAGATTACACACCTGACCTGGGCGCAGTTTGACCGGTGGATGTGTTTGAAGGCTGGCTTCACATGCCGCTTTACCATACCAGCAAAAAGCATCCTCTTCTTTGTCTTTTCCGTCCTATTCTTTTCGTGTCGCTCTCATCAGCCTCTGCGTCACGACTTCAAAAGGCCAGCTCCAGACAGAGCAACTCGCATGACCTGAAAGGAGGGCACAAAAGCATGCTTGTGGCCTGTTTATGAGATTCTGTTTCTTGTTGGTCGTTGCTTCCGACTGGCTGCGTGCCTCCGCAGGCGCAATGCGGCTCTGGAAGTGTTTCCAAGTCACTGGTTGTGACAGGCCTTCCCTCGGGTCTCTGTGTTGCCCGGGGGTGACCCTAATAGCCTCTCATGCCGCCATGTTGAACTCGGGGCACATGGCAAGGGCGAGCGTGTTGGGCGCTGGTAGGGACTGTAGTGTGTGGTGGGGATGGTTGGGAGGAAGTATGAAAAGACGACACACATATATAAATTAAGGGTTAGAGTTCAAAGCAAAAGCTACATGGGGAAGTGTTGGGAAAACACTGAATGTCCTCTTCCAACATGAGAGTAGCATGCTAACAAAGGTATCCCAACTGTAGCTGTGAGCATGACAGGATGTGTGATGACCTGGAAGAGCATCAGGACTGTTTCAGGCAGATGATAGCTATGTGATTAACATGATGATCCAGCCTCTATGGAGAGAGACATCAAGCATGCTCATTTCTGACTAGTGCTGCGTACCTGGACTCACATTCAGGTTCAGGTCCGGACTCAAGTCCAGAGGTTCAGGTTCAGGTCCGGACTTATAAGTCCGGACCTGAACCCATGGCTTGTGTCAAGTTGTGTGAGTAACTAAAGTGAACTTATTGTGAGCTAATTATCAATTGAAAATTAACTCATAATAAACTCAAATTCAAACTCGTCAGGTTTATTGCGCTCCCTTCCAACTTGTGTCTACATTTCTCTACAAAGTACAAATGTAAAAAAAACACTTTTTGCCACTTAGTCTACAAATGACTTATGACAGCAACTGCAGTGAACTACTACAAAGTTCAAACATTTATTTAATTTACCAAACTAAAGTAACCAAACAGTCCCTGAGCTGACTGAGCCTAAATCCCTAAAACATTGCTGAAAGGTAGAGTGTAGAGTAGACTATACGCATTACACTGTTACACACCTACTATACAGGCTATACTGTTGTGGCTGTGTACTGTACTGTCTGTACACCATGTATTTTCTACAACTCTACAATACATACTGTTAGAAATTAAAATCAATGTTGATATGGCGTAATTTTGAATTAAATACACTATTTAATTTAAATCAGTTTTATTCTGAAAAAACCGGAAGTTCACACTATTAACTTAATACTTTTATTCTGAAAATTATTCACTTCCGGTTAGCATTAGCATGTGGCGAAATGCTACGTTTTCAAACCGTGAATCGAAGGTGACATGACATGTTGTACACTGAGCACACTGGGATTAGCACTCATTTATTGACATTGAATAACGTTTATCAGGGAATGTTTAAATAACCACAGAAACCAGAACCAGTTTTTTTGCGAGTCCAAGTACCGGTTCCCGACGTTCCGGTTTTAACCCGACTTGAACCGAAACTTTTTACAAGTCTAGTACCGGTTCAGCGTACCGGTACGCAGCACTATTTCTGACGTGGAGCTAATCTGAAGTAAACATTGAATACTGCTTTCTATTCCTCCAGCTTGTGACTGTGTTACGGTACGTCCACACAGCAGCTTTAAAAAAATCTTCCAACGCTTCTCTGCCCATTGACTTTGAATGGGGATGACGTCACTTTGCCTCGCTTTTCGCCGAACTGCATTGTGGGGGAGCGAAGCGAAGATTTCCAGGATTTTCAGGATTCAAAAGTTGAGCAATGTTTAACTTTTGAAGCTGAGCTGGAAGCGTCAGCCAATCAAACACGTTTATGCAAATCTGACAGTAGAAGCGCTAGCCAATCAAACCGCGTGCAAGCTGGGAGAACCAGACCGCAGTTCATTTCCTCATATTCCAAACGAGAAATTACGGTAGCAAATCACCCGGTTCTTTACAACCAGAACTATTAACGGGATACAAACCGGAGGAACCAGGCATGGAGGGAGGGGGCAGAGGCAGTGGGGGAAGCTGGTAGGTTTTCGCCTGTTTGGGGAGTTTATATATATATATATATATTGCTCGCAAAAAATCCCCAAGCTGTCAGACACGCCCAGCTCCAAGATTTTCAAGATTTGTTCAAAGCTGCTGTGTGGACGGGACGGGGCGTAACTCCCTCTCTTGGATATCAGCATGCGAATGGGAGAATGTAGAAAATGTTCACAAGACGCTGCCTTGAAAAAATAAATGATGGTACGTCGAAGAGGTGATGATGCAATGTGAGCGATGGAAGGGACGAGGCAGCTGTTCCCTTGGCTTCAGGCCTTGAACCTGGTTCTCTGCCTGTCCGTCAGTCTTTCTGCCGTCTGTCCGCTCTCCGCTCGGCTGTGGACTCCCAGAGGAAAGAGAAACTGACCTCCCCCCAGCTGGCTCGCCTTTCAATGGCCCACTGTCAACATCCCCGCACAGCAGCATGGCCATCTGGCGCTCCGTCCCTCCGACTCTCACCGTGTTTTGTTCACATAGATACCGTCTCGAAACACATCAATATGTGCGCGAGGGTGCAGTGAATACACGGCGATACCCTCGCAAACAGCAGGTTGTTTCCATCTACATACACACACACAAACGGCTGCACCGTAGGCTCTTTTGGTTTTGTCGAGATGAAAGCCACACATGTGAGAGTGTTCAGTCCGCGCACAGGCCCGCACAGATTAATAATGGATCCTGTTGGGTAGTCTTTTCATGTGCTCAAAGAGATAATCAGACGGTGGAAGCATTTTCGTAGTTGGCTAGGCGGACAACAGCCTCTTGCAGGTCAACACCAATTTATTCTGGTTGCAGCAGTGCCAAGAAGAAAGAATTCAAAGGCAACTGTCTTTTAGATGACATTAGGCTATATGTTCATGTTAGCATATGGTCAGTGTGTCTGCGCTTTATAATTCCCATATCTCTCGACTGTGCGTTAAGTAGATTTGGGATGCATTTGCTATTTGCATTCAGTCCAAGGTGAGCCCCTGTCTTTGTCATGTTTTGACATTTAATTTAGATTTTCACACGACGCTTACTTTGCCTCGTGACACTGCTTTAGCCTGGAGAAATGCATTATACCTTTTACACTCTATGACTTCCATCAGCCAGAACCTCAGCAGTGTTTAATCCACTCGTCTTTGCATATGTGTCGCTTCGTACAGCTCGCTGCTTTGACGGCATGATTGAAATTCCTATAATTGGCAATCCTTCAACGTCTGATCCAATGTTCAAACCAGGGACAATCACTTGAACACAGATGGCTGCATGACTAGTATGCTAGATATTGTTGTGGTGGGATTTCATCAGGATTCAATAGCCTGCATCTCCGGTGCGTGTGAGCGATGGAGGGACGCGACAGGAGGGACAAGCGGAGAAAGAATAATGACTTGGCCTATTTCCTCCCCTACCCATTCACACACCGGCAAGCCCAACGGAAAGGACCCGCCTCCCGCATTGTTATTATTAAATGAAAGATTGGCAGCGCATCAGTTCGGTGACAGGCCGTTCGGTGTACTTCCTCTTGGACAGGAGCGGACACCGTGTGCAGTTCACACCCACTGATGATATCAGCTTCTGTTGTGTTGTCGATGGATGTGTCGCGATGCGTGTGTTGGGTGCAATCTAGCCGCATTCTGGTTGTCGGACACGGAGAGGAACCGTGTGTTTTCGGTTGTAATACGTTTGAAAGCAGGGCTAATTAAAAAGCTAACAGGTACTTGGCAAGCATTGATTGTTTGTGTACGACGAGACCATTCAACTGCAAGGCTACTCTGTATTAATTAGTGGCTCCAAGCAAAGGCCACATTCGAACACGGAGGAAATGAATTGGCGTGTCGCCCTTATGTCACTGGATCGGATGGACCCATGCGCATCTGGCAGTAAATAAGGATCCAATCTTTAGAAGAGGGTACAGTGAGCACGCACGTCGATACACATACCCACCGGACGCCTTTGTTCGCTGTGAAAATAGTCGAATTAAGTCATTTCCATTTTTTGTTTTCACTTGATCAATTTGCAACAGCTGTCAGGCGTATGAGGACTAATGGAGGTGTCATGCTGGGTTTATTCATGAGCTGAGAATTATGTGATTCCTCCTGCCTTCAGGATTGTTCTGAGTTATTGAGCTTAAAGGTTGTCAACGTCCCTCGAGTCAAATGGCGATTACGCACGAAGAAATCAGTGCTTTCGTAAAAGAAATACCGCACTGACACTAATTGGTATTCATGGCTTTGGTTGATTCGAGAGTTGGACCAAGGACACTGCACAAAAGTTACCTTGTGATAAACTTTCGACAGTCAATCACTCATGTTAAGGCTCACAATACAGTAAGTACCACATGAACTTTTTGAACACATATACAAGTCCAATCTGTCAAGTCTAAAGCGTTCACATTTACTCATCGTCACATCGTTAAAGCTGCTCCCACTGAGAGACCTTTTGAAAAGAAGCGTCCGAGGTTTAAACTTTGGAGCAAGAACCTTTTTAAGGAGCTCTTGGTGCACGCGACAGACAGACGGACAGACAGACGGACGGACGGACAGAGAGACGGACGGACGGACAGACGGACAGGCAGACGGACAGACAGACAGACGGACAGACAGACAGACAGACGGATAGACGGACAGACGGACAGACAGACAGGCAGACGGACAGACAGACAGACAGGCAGACAGACGGACAGACGGACAGATGGACAGACAGACAGACAGACGGACGGACGGACGGACGGATGGACAGACGGACGGACGGACGGACGGACAGACAGACGGACGGACGAACAGACGGACAGACAGACGGACAGGCAGACAGACAGACGGACAGACAGACAGACGGACGGACGGACGGACGGACGGACGGACAGACAGACGGACAGGCAGGCAGGCAGACGGACAGACAGACAGACAGGCAGACGGACAGACAGACAGACAGACAGACGGACGGACGGACGGACGGACGGACAGACAGACGGACAGGCAGGCAGGCAGACAGACGGACAGACAGACAGGCAGACGGACAGACAGACAGACAGGCAGACAGACGGACAGACGGACAGATGGACAGACAGACAGACAGACGGACGGACGGACGGACGGATGGACAGACGGACGGACGGACGGACGGACAGACAGACGGACGGACGAACAGACGGACAGACAGACGGACAGGCAGACAGACAGACGGACAGACAGACAGACGGACGGACGGACGGACGGACGGACGAACAGACAGACGGACAGGCAGGCAGGCAGACGGACAGACAGACAGACAGACGGACAGGCAGACAGGCAGACAGACGGACAGACAGACGGACAGGCAGACAGACAGACAGACGGACAGACAGACGGACAGACAGACGGACAGACGGACAGGCAGACAGACAGACAGACGGACAGACAGACGGACAGACGGACAGACAGGCAGGCAGACAGACGGACGGACGGACAGACGGACGGACGAACAGACGGACAGACGGACAGACGGACAGACGGACAGACAGACAGACAGACAGACAGTGAAGTCAGTCAAAAGTAGTGATGTTTGAATATCTGCCATCCCTCTCCAATCCATCGTTACCAAATGGACTCTAACAGCAGACGGAGATTTGACTGAGGCTTGATTCATCTTCTGGTTTCAGGCGGTGTGTAATCGGCAGGATCCGTGTTCCACCTGCAGTCTGGTTGTCAACACGTTATTAAGTGCTGTTTGCCAGCAGCAAGTCAATGTTGTCTTTGCAGAAATAAGTGCACCTTGAGAAGAAAACTGTATCGATTAAATTAAACATACAGAGTGTGTGTATAAATCCTCCAGCTTTGGATTGTTGTTTCCCCCTCTCCCTGGGTGTGATCTGGTACCCGATAACCGGCATCTTTCTGCAAAAGCTTTACTGTCGGAAGTCAATCCAGAGCGATCAATCCGCGGCTACACTCACAGTGATGACACATCGCCGTTATGTTTCCAGCCTCGTCGAGAATGCTGAGAATGATAGCGCCGTATGCACTGAGAGGAAAGTCAATTTGCACCGGCAATTTGCAGAAACAGATCAGTCAACCAACACGGTGTTGACTTTGATGGCACCAATCATAGCTGCTCTGACACACATGCTACGCTGCTATTACCTCTGCTGTGGGTGCTTTCAGGGTTTTTACCTGCTCTGTCAATACTCTCCCAGCATGCTCTCCTACTCTCAGCCCCTCGAAAACACCATCATTACAAAATAAATACACAACGCCGATGGCAGAGAAGCAGCTGGGAGTGGTAGCAGTGAGAGCCTTCAGACCGACTCAGCCTGACTCATATTGCTGCCCACTGACTGCATGCATCCAAATTAGGGCTGAACGATTAATCAATTTTAAATCGAAATGATGCGATTATCAAATCGCAAAGCCTGCAATTTATTTATTTATTTTAATTTTAATTTTATTTTATTTTTTTCTATTTTATTTTTTTCCCACTATTTTTTTTTTTTCTTCTTCTTGTGTGTCAGTCATCCACACCAATCAGAAGTGCTGTGCTCCACATGTACCAGCCATTGTTAACCAATCAGAATTGGCCCATGACAGATTGATCCCTTTCTTTTTTTTTTCTTTTTTTTATTCTACTAAAATCATACAAAAACAAAAACGTATAATTCAGACACACAAATGAACAACATTTTCCAAATGGCTTCCAGTGGAGCTTTAGATGGTTTGGTGAACCATCTGAGTCAGGTTAGTAATGCTCCATCACATGTTTCTATTACAGGGTGAATATGAAACTGAAGCTTGACTTTAAAGGAATGGTATGCTCATGACACTCATTTTTTAAAAATTATCATCCGATAAAACAGACCAGTCTCTGCCAGTCTCTCTTTTTTTTTTTTTAATCCGATGACATTATCAGTGATTTTAAACTGATTATATACCGAAATAACATCAACACTGTGGGCGCCGCCATTTCCCGGACGTGACGTAATCCATGCGTTTGGTTTTCGAAGACACGTTGATCTCCATGTTATTTACTGTAGTTTCTCTATTCAAATATGCCTCACTGTATCGCGAAATATTGCCATAATTCGGATAGGAACAATCCACGGAATGCTCGGTTCCATCTGTTGCCAAAAGGTAAGCGTAAGAAGTACATTCGGAGGCAGTGGCTAGCGAAATGTGGCCGGCCCGAACCGAGAGATTCACAGGCTCATGTATGCAGCGAACATTTCACATTTCCGGACGACTACTCTGAGTATGATCAAACATAACATGGGATTTAAAGAACAACCATTACTCAATGGAGATGCAGTACCATCGGTCTTTCTGGTGTCATCACCGACCAGGACACCAGTTCGGCCAGTAGAGAAATCGCCCTCTGCAAGTGTGAAGCGACGGGGGAGCAGAAGTAGTGCTCGGAGGAATAAGGTATGTTATAGCGCATTTCCATTGCAGCGGCTAGCCCCGTTTTAACGTCCTTTAGCGTCCAGGCCAGGACAGTTTTTGGTGGCCTTTCCATATAGCGTAGTACTGGCTAGTGTGTATTTTACCCCAGTTTTTTCCGGCCCCATAAAATCGTGATTCTATGGCCAGGGACAACGAAGCTGAGTATGCTAAACTAGAGAGGGAATCGCTAGCAAGGGTGGTACTACATGCATACATATAGTATCTTATATCATCTTCCCATTATACACACATGCATTTCCAAACATTTGGACTACCTATGTTGCAAATGTATTATCTTTTCAATTTACACACGGCATCTATTGCACGTCTGTCCGTCCTGGGAGAGGGATCCCTCCTCTGTTGCTCTCCCTGAGGTTTCTCCCATGTTCCCTTTAAACTGTGGGTTTTCTTCGGAAGTTTTTCCTTGTACGATGTGAGGGTCTTAGGACAGAGGGTGTCGTATTGTCATACTGATATGTATGGATGAATTCCCCCATCCAATCTCTTCACATTGGTCAAAACTTGTTCCTCTGCTGACGAGTCCGAACTGAAATACCCCACCATGTTTCCGTGTGTTGACAAAGTGAACGCATGGATGACGTCACGACCATCACGTGACTACTGAAAATGGCAAACATGGCGGCGGCCAGACGGAATATACAGGTCTTGATAAAAAAGAGCTATAAAATCATTATTTACCGGGGAATATCGCTGATTTCTTCAGGGTATGGTTTAAACATAACGTTTCACTAAATACTGAAGTTTTGAATAATTATCTAATGAGTGGACCATTCCTTTAAAGCAACTCAACGGAAGTTTCATGTAAGTTTAGTTCTTTCACTCGTAGCTCGGGCTGCGGGGTGCTAGAGACGGGAGCATGTTGATGCGACCTTCCTAGCCGGAGTTATGGCTGCATTTTACAATAAACTTCCGTTGGGTCGCTTAAAAACAAATATCGCAATATTTGTCAGAAAAATCGCAATTAGATTTTCCCCCAAAATGGTGCAGCCCTAATCCAAATCACAGCAGACGTTACGGATCTCAGGCATTGATTTTCTGATCTAAAAGAAGGACTAACTCGCTCTCATGTAGAGGACTGCTTCCCTTTGTGGTTGACATGAATAAGTCAGGTTGCTATACATGTATAATTGAAAGCGTTATGATTTCATTAATGGACAGTGGCTTCACGGCGTGCTGCGGTCATGACGGCTGCTTTCTAATAATTCCTCAACACTCGTACAAGCTTCTACCACAACTGAATACATCTGATTAGCTCACCGCATGGCAAGAAAGGACATCTGTAGCTCAGCGCAAGTTCAATCAGGAAGACCAATACCCCCTGGTGTTACACGTCCTTTCAATACCCTCTCCTCTCCCATTAAGTGATCAGGGGCGCTACTCCCCGGCTAGCCAATCACCGCACCCGCTAACCCCTTTAAATATGCCCTTCCCTCTCCGTCAGTTGTCCTTTCAGGTGTCAACGCGCATACCCTCCTCCACCCCTTCGCCTCCGTCTCCTAATACAGGGCCAAGCTAAAACCTTCTCCCTTCAGACCGGACCGAACACCACCAGTGTCTAGACCCCGGGGTTCATCGGAGCGGTTGCCCCCTCCCGAATGATTATCCGGCAAACCGGGGCCTAATCGCCAAACATCAGTCCATTCACTTGTTGTAATCCATCAATGTATCCATGTATTTTAGTTTAGTTTTTATGTTTTTATATATGCTTGTATTTTAGTTTAGTTTTTATGTTTTTATATATGCTTTTATTTTAGTTTAGTTTTTATGTTTTTATATATGCTTGTATTTTAGTTTAGTTTTATTTATATATGCTTGTATTTTTGTTTAGTTTTTATGTTTTTATATAGGCTTGTATTTTTGTTTAGTTTTTACGTTTTTATATATGCTTTTATCATAATATAAGTATCTCTGTTGAATGTTGTTTTACTGATTGTATTTACCTGTTATTTGAAGTGAATTTTAGTTTTTAGGGTGACTTTTAACATCTGTCCAGGGACTACAGACGAAACATAGCCTGTTGGCTAACTCTGGCGCATTTACAGAAATGTCAATTAATGTGCACTGACCCTGTCAAATAAATATAGAAAAATTCATATCATGTGTCCCGGTAATACACATGTATGTCATACATCACGTCTCTCCTGATTGAACTTGTATTCCTTGCATCTACATGTTTTACTCAAAACACGAAGACATTAAAAAACAAACCGTTTCATGTTAGCACTTCCATGGCTTTGGAAAACACTTGTCTTTAAAGTTGAGGAGGTATAATTATCACACAGAATGCGCCGCCTGCATGTTTGTTTTCTAGCAGTTAATATTGCGGTGATTTTGATGGAGAATTGAGGGGTTTGCACACTTGAATATAAAGCAGTCTGTCAAGTACGCCCTTATTGGAGTGAGTAGATGTGGGAAGTAAACATGATTATTACCAAAAGCTGGTATGCAAATTCTTATCAGGCCACTTGTTTAATTAGGTGTCTCGTTGTATTAGCTTAATAGCTAAATCGTGGGTGGTTTTAAAATTAACATCTCATTAGGAGATTCAATTTAAACTAACTCGGGAAGAAACTCCAAGTCTCTAGAAGCTGTTGGCATCACTGACTTGATGTGCAATATGTTACAAAACATTAAAACTAACACCAGCTTTGAAGTCACCTCCTTTATGCAGCGTGTATATCTTCAAGACGTCTTCTTAAAGAAAAGCAGTGTTGTTGTATCTCTGAATCCTGTATGTGGAGTTTCTCTCTTTGCATATCGTGTCGTGGCCTCAGCTCCTCCTAATTATTGCATTCTGAACCGCGCGGCAGCCACAGGTTCACTTCTGGTGTTGACGCGAGGGCCTCTGAATGACTCTGTTCTGCTCGGCTGCACACTTTAATGAAAGTGTAAATGCTTTTTGGAATGGTGGAATCAGCCGAGTTGGGGCGGATTAGCACTTCCCTTTTTCCACCGCCTTGATGTTTAATTACCACAAGTTTGTTGTTTTTCCTTTTCGTCTGTTACTTTCTTTTTCAACTTTTCGACAGCGCGCACTTTGCTCAGGGCTTGAGTAATTGGTGTGCTGGGGAGGGGGTGAGGAGAGAGAGTGTCTGGCTTCTGTGTGCCAGACTCAAGTCTAGTTCGGGTCAGCCAATCATTTTATAACTGCAGCGCTTTGCACGGAAGCATCTCTGCAAAAACACAGATATTTATATGTATTTCTCCATCTCCTCGTCTCGCACCTTCACTAACTTCGTGCAACCTTTCTCCACACCTACACACTGTCTGGTTTCCTGCTGCGACATCAGGCTCTGGATTATCATCACGCCCCGCCTGCGGAGTGTGTTTAGGTCGTCGTTTGGCTTTGACCTGTATTTAGCATTTAAATCAGCCCGGGCTTGGCTGTGATCTCATTAGCACTCCACCTGACTTGATGTAAAGCCCTGGCATTAATAAGGATCCCCCAAAGGATGCGGGGGGGGGAGATGAGGCTTGTCCTGCAGCCCAGGTAATTGACTGCAGCAGAACAAGATGGAGAGACTGTGTTATTATAGACTTGATGGCTTGGCAGGCCGGCTCGTAATTGATCTGCGCTCGGCGAAGTGCTCGGTGGGGGTGGAGGGTGTGGTTGTGGAGGAAGAACTCGATGCAGAATGTAATACATACTGTATGACAGTGAGACTGATCCATAGTTGGAAAACCTAGAGGGCATGCTGAAGACGGTTAGACAAGCGAATATCGATTACATAATACTCACTGCATTTAGATTTAACGAGCAAAATATGTTTTTTTGGGAGTTTCACATTTCAAAAAGATGGAACAACGTCAGTCGTTTGAAATGAATTAAGTGCACTGGAGCCAAATATCAAAACAGATTGAGTTCAGCGTTTATCTCACCTTTTATTCAAAGGTCACGAGAAGATTAACATCGTAAATTGATTGGAAATCGTCCCCGACCCTCATCACAGTGCGGTGACTTTATATTTCACCGTTGGAGGTTACGACTTCTATTATCAAATATAAAATAGTGCATTTGACATCCAAAATAACTACCATGGCTAATAAAAGGCCTTTTCTTTAGAACCTCCGGATCTTTATGGTCGTTTAAAAGCCGCCCGTGAATCAGGGTTAATTGTTTTAACGGCTGTAGTGCATGTGTTCACACTCACGTCGGTGAAATACAATCCAGGTCGCCTCTATCTCCGTGACATTTGTGCTTTTATTGAGGTTACTTCTCCCGTTATCTGCTGATCTATACCTGGAAAGTCATTCGGATGACGATACACATCCAAACCAATATATCATGACGCTCTTGTATTCCTCCTTTTCTTTTTAAGCTTTGCAACAACATCGTTTTTGGCATTCTCGTCATGTGAAATCAACTGATACAGAAACATCTACTCCATCGCTCAGCACACCCGGGTAATACGTCTTGCTCAACAAAAGCACAGATGAATACAAATCCTGAAGGGCCCTCGGTAAAATTGCATATCCTGACCTCAGTGCCTCTCACGCTTTGTGCATTTGAAGTGTTATGTTCAGAAGGAAGCAAATGAATTCTCCCTCAACGTTTACCAGAACATTGTTTATCGTCTGTATTGGAGACGGCAGCAAAGCCAGATATCGGAGTGCGAATCTGGCCAGACAGTCCTTCCCTCCCAGCATCTGCAACGAGGCACTATTGATTGTTTGTGCTCGGGGGAGTCAAACCTGCAACAGATAGAAAATCTTCCTAAAGTACTCTAAATAATTTTGCTGTCTTCATCATGGCTGCTTACAGCGAGGTCCTTCGGGGAGCCCAGAATCAATCGACACTGTGGCTGCTTATTATCTGCCGATGGAGGGGCCGAGAGCTATTTCTGACGGATACAAGGAAGTTATTTATTATCCAGGAAGGAAACACAGTTTGTGATAAAGTAAAAGAAAATCCTTGCAAAACCAAATCAAAAGAAAGTTAGACTTTGAAGTCTGCAAGCTGTTGGCACCACGCTGCAATGTGGAACACTTCCTACATAAATCTCACGGTTTGGACAGAAGCAGAAGCCGTGGTGTGGCAGCAGTGTCACTCTGTGTTTATCAGCTCGGGTGAATATGATTTTTGGAAATCAGTAGAGATGTCTTAACACATCAAATGCTTTCCCTGTTGTACACCACCTCCGCCGCCACCACCTCTTCTGTCTTCTTGGTCCACGGGTGCTGCTGAATGTCTGGCATGAGGACAGAGGGGGACATCTAGGTCAATATGAGTGACTCAGACCCGTCGCAGGAACATTGGGAGTACAGGAGGTGAAATAGTCACTCACGCACACACACACGCACACAACCTCCAGCACCATGTTCTGTCCTTTTCTGAGCTTTGTCGGAGGATGCAAGGACACACACACGGTGATGTAGAATCTAGCTTCATGCTGCACAGCAAACTAACTCCAGTCTTTTTAACCCTTAACGGGGCTTTTAGTATTCTGGGAAATTGTATTTATTGCTATATTCCATACTACACTGTTGCTACATCCCTATTACACATGAATACACCTATATTAGATCCACGTTACTCAGTTATTATTACACCCTGGTTGCACCCTTATTAAACTATGATCAGACTCATATCATACTACACCCTAGTTACACAGTTAACACGCCCATATTATGCTCATCAGTTATTACTCCCATCATTAAACACCATACATAGTTATTAGACCCTTTTTAACGCTTAAAGGGGCTTTCGGTATTTTGGAAAATGAATTTATTGCTATTTCAATATTACACAATATATCCACATTACATACCCATGTTACACCCTTGTTAACACTAGACTTCTCAGTTATGTACACACATGTAACACCATTATTAGACCCATATAACCCGTCCTATACGATGAACCCTTGTTGCTCTCTACCGTCCACCAGGCGCCTTGGGGGACTTATTGGAGGAATTAGATCATCTCCTCTCACACATCCCTGAATCTGGCCCTCCCGCTGCACTTCTCGGAGACTTCAACCTCCAGACGGGGAAGATAGACGAACTAACATCTCTGTTAACCGCCTTTGCTTTCTCACTGTCTCCGTCCCCACCAACTCATAAAGCTGGCAGTGTCCTTGATCTCATATTCTCAAGGAACTGCACTACTTCTAACCTCTCTGTAAACCCGCTCCACACGTCCGATCACTTCTTCATTTCATTCTCTCTACCCCTTTCCAAACATAACAAACTAATCTCTTCTCATCCTGCACCTGTCCGCCGTAACCTTCGTTCCCTCTCCCCCTCTACCTTTGCCTCCTCGGTGCTCTCAGCCCTCCCTTCCTCTGTCTCGTTCCAACTGCTGCCTCCAAACTCTGCTGCGGAAACTCTCCTCTCTACTCTCTCATCCTCTCTGGACTCTCTCTGTCCTCTCACATCTCGGCAGGCTCGTCAGTCCCCTCCTGCTCCCTGGCTAAATGACGCACTGCGTGCTAATAGAACCGTCCTTCGGGCAGCAGAGCGGAAACGGTGGAAATCCAAACACCGTGACGACCTCCTAACCTATCAGGCTCTCCGCTCCTCTTTCTCTGCTTCGATCTCTCAGGCAAAAAAGCACTTTATTTCAAGATAAGATCCAATCTTCCTATTCCAATCCCAAAAAACTATTTTCCATCTTCTCTTCCCTCCTCGAACCCCCCAAAGCCCCCTCCCCCTCCTCCCTTCTGTCAAGCGACTTTGTTAACCACTTTGAAAAAGAGGTTGATGATATTCGCTCTTCTTTTTCTGACTCACCTCTACTCACCGCTGGGTCACCAGACCCTCCTTCCACCCGCACACTGACCTCCTTTTCCCCTCTCTCTTCAAGTGAGGTTCTTACCCTCATCACCTCTGCCCGCCCTACCACCTGTCCTCTGGACCCTATCCCTTCAAACCTCCTTCAGACTATCGCTCCTGATATTCTACCGTTTCTCACCCATCTCATCAACACTTCTCTAACTTCTGGTCACTTTCCAAACAGTCTCAAGGAGGCAAGAGTAAACCCTCTCCTGAAGAAACCCACTCTCAACCCGTCTGACGTTATAAACTACAGGCCTGTCTCTCTCCTCCCGTTCCCGTCTAAAACACTTGAACGCGCCGTCTTTAAACAACTCTCCTGTTATCTCCATCAGAACAACCTTCTGGATCCGCACCAGTCTGGTTTCAAGGCAGGTCACTCCACAGAAACTGCCCTCCTTGCTGTCACTGAGGAACTGCACACGGCTAAAGCAGCCTCCCTCTCCTCTGTCCTCATCCTGTTGGACCTGTCTGCTGCATTCGACACGGTGAACCATCAGATCCTCCTTCGCACTCTTCAAGAACTTGGAGTTTCAGGCTCTGCACTTTCCCTCCTCACCTCATACCTCAAAGACCGCACCTACAGGGTTACTTGGAGAGGGTCTGAGTCCGACCCTTGTCAATTAACTACAGGGGTCCCTCAGGGCTCTGTTCTTGGTCCCCTCCTCTTCTCCCTGTACACAAACTCGCTCGGATCTGTCATTAGCCCGCATGGTTTTTCATACCACTGCTACGCTGACGACATCCAATTCATTCTGTCCTTTCCCCTCAGAGACCCAGGTCGTCGCACGCATCTCTGCTTGTCTAGCTGACATCTCTCAGTGGATGTCCTGCTCATCACCTCAAGCTCAACCTTGACAAGACTGAACTGCTTTTCCTTCCTGGAAAAGATTGTCCCACTCTTGACGTGACTATCAACATCGGCCCCTCTGTTGTTTCCCCGACTCAGACTGCAAGGAATCTGGGTGTGACCTAGGGCTGTGCGATTATGGCAAAAATCATAATCACGATTATTTGGGTCAATAATTGATATCACGATTATTTTGACGATTATTCATTGACCATTTATTGAACTTTAAAACAAATAATATTTTACCAATAAACAAGATCAACAAATATGTTGGAGCGCACTTCCAAAACCATACTAAACATATATTATTAAAATGATAAATAAAAATAAATTAGACCAAAATAAATTAAATCAAATATGATGCAGTGCACGGTCACAACCTGCTGAACACTCCTTAACATATAGCAACATGTTGGTAAAACATATTCATTATTCCACTCAGTTATATTATTCCACTGGCCAACCGTCATGGTCCAGAAGTAACAGGAAATAAATGTTGAACTACAATTTAAGACCAAATAAAAATGTTGGCCACCATGGCAAATGCTGGTAGGGCTGCTCATGTCGTCTCTTAAAGATGTGTTTCTAGAAACACCAGCCTGTTGACATGGTCTGGTTTCAGAGATGAGCGCAGGCAGGTGACAAGCCACCTGTACTGAAGACCCTCAGCCACGCCGGGGTGACGCCGGCCTATCACAAAGCTTTGATGCGTTCAAGTGCATTATTCTGGCACAGGAAGATTATGTTACAGGACATTAACGATAAAACAGAATATTGTTGTTCTATTTTTAGACACATCTCGCGATCGACTGGTTGGGCACCCCTGGGCTAGACCATAGGTCCGTTGTGGTCGCAAAGTAGTCAGCTGAAGCCACATCTCTCTCAACTTCCCCACGGCATTTGTCATATAGCGCAGGCAGCGCATACCTGCTGAAATAATACCGAGACGGCATCGCACTGTACTTTGTTTTGCTCCACGTCGGACTCCTGAAAGCCTAAGTACTTGCAAATAGTGGAAATAGTTTTGCCCTTCTTTTTAACGAGTTGCTGCTCTTGTTCTGACATCTTCGCTCGCGCTGAACACTCACAACATACGTCACTCCCACGTGGCCGAGTGGGCTTTCAGGGAGGGGCGAAAGCGCACCCAGCTAAATAATCGTATTTTGTCAATTATGCTGTTTTCCTAATCGTCGCAAACCATAATCGTAATCGCGATTAAAATACGATTAATTGCACAGCCCTAGTGTGACCCTAGATAACAACCTGTCCTTCACTGCAAACATCGCTGCTACAACCCGCTGCTGCAGATACACGCTTTACAGCATCAGGAGGATGCGTCCCCAGCTGACACAGAAAGCCACGCAGGTTCTGGTCCAGGCTCTCGTCATCTCACGCCTAGACTACTGCAACTCCCTCCTGGCTGGTCGACCTGCATGTGCCATCCGACCTCTGCAGCTCATCCAGAATGCAGCGGCTCGCCTGGTCTTCAACCTTCCTAAATTCTCCCACACACAGCCCAACAAATACATCTATCCCCCAGGAAACCATTTAAGGCTTAATCTCATTGCAAGGCGACTGCTTTCTGCGGCTTCAAGTCCCCATTGCTTTCCATTATGGTCTGTTTTTGTGACTCAATTTGTCAATGAAGCTCACAAGTAACTTTAAGAACAATATTTTGCCTGGCAGAAATTCATTAGCGATGCGTTTTCTGTTCCCCCTCAGATTGATTATTCTCTGACACTGTCCATTAAAGCCCCATTAGCCACCATTATGCTCGACTATTTTCATTGCCAACAATAACACTGCAGCAGAACGCAAAGGGAAGCGAGCGCAGGATAAAAGAGCAGCTTGACAGTTACAGGATTGTTCATCATTAGCTGACATTGTCTACGAGACACTGGAATATGTCATTCACTAAAGGGCCACGTTGCGTCCTTCCCACTCCAATGCCTTTACATGACAGGGGACATTTCTCTCACGCTTCTACAGGGTTTTCTATCAACGCATGCCAATAGGGGGAGGGGAACAAAGGAGGGTCCGCTAATGACACAAGACGCGATTCATTTAGTTTAAGTGCAAAACATCCATCTTAAATATCCTCTACCGCGACGACGGCTTGATTAAGAGATTCAGTAAAAATCCCTTTCGCAAGGAGAGTGTCAAGAGGAGAAATATAGACCATTTCTGCGGCGACTGCAATTCCTCTCACTCTCATTTCCCCGCCGTATGATAGATTAGCAAAAGGTGGATGGATGGTCGTTACTTGAAGCAAAAAGAAAAGCTTTAAGATTGTTTTTCTTTCTGGAGTTGTTAGTAATGATTCGATACCTTTTAGGTGTGAAAAGGCCCCTAACTCACACGTGAATAATTACACTTTTAAAAACAGCCATCATGTCCAGGAGATTGGCCATTATTGTTAGCAGTGTGAATATAGTTGATGCTGTTGAGAGGTACTTGTTGTTTTTTCTCCCACTACAGTGTGTGTGTGTGTGTGTGTTTCACAGTCGTGGATTTCTTCATCTCGCCTTCGTTTTACCTCCAGAACGACTTTTGATTACACACGACTAAATAATAGCAATCACACTTCCCTCTTGTAACCATGTCTGCAGCATCTGTAGCTTTGTTCCCACAGCATGTTGATTACTGCATTATGCATCAGAAACATTATATATCTTATTTATGAAATGCAGGCATGACAACGTGACTGTTCATTACATACATACTGTGCATGTGTTGTTTAACCCTCCTGTTGTCTTCGGGTCAAATCTGACAGATTTACTACTTTCATCAATCATAACTTTTTTGTTTTACATTCGATTGCATTAAGGCTTCATGATATCCTTCACAGGAGACGTTTGAACATATTAAATTGCTGATCACCACTTTCATTGAATTTTGGATGATTTAGTCAACTTTGTAACACTCGTGGTCCCGAGTCCCGGTCCGCCATAAAGAAAAGGAATTAGTAACCATCCGGATGAGATAAAACACACACACACACACACACACACACACACACACACACACACACACACACACACACACACACACACACACACACACACACACACACATTCCCGCTCTTATGTGCCCATCCCCCCACATGGATCACACCTGGCACACGCAATACATGTTCAGTGTCTGTTCTTTGTATATATACTGCAGTGTTTCATGTGTACCAGTAGTCTGAGACAATATGTACAGTTTGAAAGGGTGTTAAATGACATTTGGTGGTGATTAATGGTTTTTGTGTTAATGTAATAGCAGTTAAAACAGGACCGGTCAAATTTGACCGCAAACACCAAAGTAAGGGGGGGGACGAAGACAACAGACGGGTTAAGAATAGGCTCTGTGCACAAGATGGCGTCTATCAACTTCCGGCGGCTGGGTGTGCGGCTGAGTACTTCCGGTTTGAGTACAGAGTTTTGACAGTTTGACAGTTTGTTATGTCACACCGAGAGCAAGAATGAGCGGATTTCGGGGTAAAGAAAAGCGATTGGCCTTCCAGCGGGTAAGAAAGTCGGCACTACGTTGCTGTGTGCCCCTTTGGACAAATTCGTCCCGTTATCAGAATACCTTTATTAGTCCCACAGAGGGGACATTTGCAGCGTTGAAGCAGGAAAGAGACAGCTTAGTGTTGAATATCTTACATGCGTTAAAAAGTACTAAGTTATAATATAATAAACAATATGCTAAAAAAAGATAAAAAGTTACATCATTTTCAAAAATACAGATCAAAAACAAATCAAATCCTGTAATTGGATATCATTCATGTTATCCAAAACACGTAATAGTACATCATTAAAACGCTTTACTCTGTATCAAGACTGTCAAGTTGTCAAAGTTAGCCAGTAACTACAGCTTTGTTTGTCACTTACCTTCATAATTGTCGACAGCTGGATATGTAGCTACATCTTGAACCTCTTTTGCTCCTCGGGGCTGAGGCTGCCGCTCGTACCAGCCGATGTACATCACTGATGTTAACCTTCGGTAGGTCTTGGAGACATCGAGTGTCAAATAATGCCTATATAATATCTATACGCTATCTATACGCTATCTATCACTCTTCCCTCTACCACTCTACTGTAGACCGGAAGTTTACAACCGCACACCCAGCCGCCGGAAGTTGATAGATGCCATCTTGTGCAACTAGCCCATATACCTTTTTTGGGCACTTTTTTACCTGAGCAGCACCTTTTTTTCTACAAATTATACCATAAATTCAGTGGCGGTTCTAGACCAATTTGACTGGGGGGCCACTGGGGGCCAGTTATTTTCTGAGGGGGGCACAATAAATGCAGGACGAAAAGAGAACGAGACAGTATGAAGTAATTGCTCATAAGAAAACAATGCAATACAGTTATTGGTATTTGTTTCAGTACACTGATTTATTTCAGATAGATCTTATAGTTATTACTGTTAGCTTCAGCTTAAGTTATCGTGCAATGTTTGCACTCACACCATATTTATATAAAAATAAAGGCAATGAACAGTTACATCTCTACTTTAGTGTCTGCACAATCTCACACTACAGCAACAACATCCTGAGTACCAGAAAATATACATTAAAAAAAAACATAAAAAATACTTTTCATTGTTAGGGGGGCCACAGGGGGGTCAAAGGTCAGTGTTAGGGGAGCACTGCCCCCCCCCTGGCCCCCCTAGAACCGCCCCTGCATAAATTGCTTGTAAGGTTAACCCTAATTCCCTTTTTGTTTGGTAAAACGCCTTTAATAATAATGATTAATGCCAGTACCATTTTGCATCTCAACAATACAAAAACATTTGTTTGTAGTTTTGGTCCTTCGAGGAAATAACACCCCTGGTTAAAAGCAACTTTTCCAGCCTTTTATATTCAATTGTTTTTACATAAATTAAATGTGAGAACCTTGTTTGTGGAAAATAATGTTTAGTTAATGGAATAAAGTAGCATACATTAGCGTCACAATAGGCTGTCACTGTGTGCAAGTCGGCAGCACATTATCACATATATACAAGCGGAGCGTTAGCTGTGTGTCTGGAGAATGAAACCACAATACTCCCAGGTTTAGGTTGAGTGAGACATCACACCTGACGTGTCTCCGTGTACTGTGTGGGCTGCTTGTGCACGAATTTGCATGTTTAATGGGAAGATTGAATGCCATTAAGTCGGCTCCTACAGTATGTAATTGTACTGCAAATGTATCGGTGTTTAATATGCATTTAGCATAGATTTTGGCAGAATAAATGGGGAATAACAATGTGCAAGTAATTACATGGTGGGTGGCTCCCTCCCTGCATCTGTCATTTCAGTCACAGTGTTGAATATCCTCACGTCTGTTTCATTTCTCACTCTCTCTCATTTGCGTTGGCCCGGGAACTCGCACTCCTTGACATTAAGCCAATCAAATTAAAATGTGGAGAGTGTTGAAGGGACATCCAGTAAAGTACATCGTATTCAGAGGCACGAGTCCCTTATGATCAGGCGCTAATAACTTGCTGAATAAATGGCAGCGAGTCGGCCGAGGGAAGTGGGCTCAGTGCAGATATTGACATTGTGATCATAGGCGATGACACGGTGACGGTGACGAGGGGAGCAGACGATCGGACGGTGGGGATGAACGGGGGAAGTCTGTGTGGACACGACGGAGGTCATGTGTCACTCTGACCTCACTGATATTGATATTGCAAGCTGATCACAGTAGCAGAGAGAGGTTCTGCAAAATACTTCTTCGACAATGACAAGCCTTTCATGAAGGATATGCAGCTTATACGCCAACAATGAAACACTTGAGCAAAAATATTTTTTATTTTATAGTTTACAAAAGCAGGAATAACATCTGAGCTGACAGGAAATGCTCAGTTTTTAGTTTAATACACATATTTAAGCTCACACACACTGTTGTATGAACATATCGGTTCACCTGCTGAATTAAAAACAGAACACATGAACTAAAGAAAGTGAAAACCATGAAGCAGATTCAGGCAGTAGAAGATTCACTCTGAAAGTGGACCTATTATGCTTTATGGGGAACATATAGTCGGGCCATACCTATACAGAACATGTCTGTGAAGTTTTTTGCTTAACATACCAAACAGTTCCCCCGTTGTAGCCGTGCCTCATGCTGCTCATACCCCTCTTTTGCAGCCCTGTCAGAGAAACACGGATTTTGGGTCCTTAGCTTAAAAAAAAAAAAAAGAGGCGGCGGAGCTAATGCCTGATCAGAATTCTACTGGAAATTCTTTCACACACAGTGACGTCACGAGCTACCCACAATGCAACACGCGCCATATATATATATAAATACGCCATTTTCCTGGAGGTGCAAATATAAACAGCTAGTTAACGTAGCCACGCAGAGCGCACTAGGTTTTTTTTCTGAATTAACGACCGAAGAAATCGCTGCATGTCTTCGGATTACATCTCTGGACTTGAGGGGTGTGCTCCAGGTCGTTACCAGCGTAAACTAGAGCTGTGTGGGTTGTCCGACTGCCGTTACAGACAGATGCAGATGTATGGAAAAACGACAGTGGCCTTCGTCGATTTTGGCTGCGTCTAATTTCTGGAAACACCAGGTGAATACCCCACTTGTCACAATAATATTATCATGCCATTGCATATATGTGGTATTTTAGAGTTGACTAGATATT
The DNA here is from genome assembly GCA_023974075.1 of Chaenocephalus aceratus. NCBI lineage: Eukaryota > Metazoa > Chordata > Actinopteri > Perciformes > Channichthyidae > Chaenocephalus > Chaenocephalus aceratus. The sequence continues at coordinate 21,967,634 of CM043804.1, read as the reverse complement.
GATTAAGGCAATGGACTATGATATTCAGTACAGGAAGCTTAGCAACACCGAGACGGTGTACGGCTGCTTGCACCTCGCGTAAAACGGCGGATACCGGAAGTACGGTGTCTCGCTCGGCCCAATACCCGTATGTGTGTGTGAAAGAATAAAGTTAAATTCTGCTGTGATAAAACGCCATCCTGTTCTAAACCACATCAAGGATTATTTCTGAAACAGCATGGAGCTCAGAATGCTTTTCCTCTTGCGGGTTTATCACAAGGTGAGTTCTTTTTGTATGTCCTGCTTTTTAAACACGTGCTCTCCAGTACAGGTTAGCTCTGAGTGTTAGCGAGGCTTGCTAACGTAAACAAAGACGAGATTACGTCCAAAACACGTCAGGCATTGTTTCTGATAGCAATTCTCTGTGGGTCCACCATCCCAAAGTACGTCATATCGGCAGCAAATCTGTATCCGCTCGTTGTACCCCCGTTTTTTTAAAGATTTGGGTACGGAGGAAAAGAGAAAGGGTTTTATTTCCTGACGCTGCGTGAGTTCTCCGACACACCGGGGACATGTTTAGGTAGAAGAGACATCACAAAGTGCATTTTGCATGATAGGTCCCCTTTAAAGTATTATCCTACAGAACAGCACAGCTTACAGAGAAGAGATAACATCTGATCCTTTACGACACTAGATGCTCGTTTTAGGTTTGAACTAACACTGTAATCCTGTTTGTAATCCTGCTGTCTTTATACATCATGTAAGATTCCCATTTACTTTCACACAGGTCTAAATAAAGACTGTACATATTTGATAAGTGTTCTGCCATGATGGAAATCCTTTTCATGCACCATTAAAAACCATAAAGCGTTCCTTTAACAAACCTCGCCATGAGCCTCGACGCACGCTCGGTACTTAAACTAATTGCGCTTCTCTGCGGTGAATAATAGCAACGGGCCATGTATATTATAAAGAGTGGTAGCCGACTGCTGGGCGGCACATGTGGTGTTGGAGGCTAGAAATGACAAATGGCACAGCGTTGAGAAATGATTGATGTGTGATACTGACTTCGGAACTTCAGCAGCCGTCGCTACACGGGTCAACTTGAGTAGAGTACTAAGGACTGTAAACAGGCTTTGATTTGCAAGGCATTGCTCCCCATGGTTACAAGACTATGGCCAATTTTCTCTGTCAGACTTTCTATTATTGATGGTCCACATGCACTCCTCCCACTTCAATAATAATGGATTACTGCTGGATACAATGTACAAGTTCTTGAGTATTACGTTCCCTGTGGTTTTATTATGGTCTATACATCTTAAAAAACACCAATCAGGGTCTGACGTCATCCGGCTTTTAATATCCTGAGCATCTTGGCGCTGGCATCCTGCAAAGGCAGCAAATTACTGCTTAAGGATATTTATGAATTTAAAATTAAGATTTTTTTTCATGGAGCCCTTCCTGTTGGGGTATATTGCTGTGAAAGATTAATGTTTAAGTTTAAGATGCATCAATCTTTCACACCGCCGGACCGCGCTAAACTGTTCTGAAAGGCGAGGGCTCAAGATGCATATCAATGAGTGAGGAACATCACTCTGATCTGAGCCTTTGACATATTGAACTACAGATACTCTTAGAGTACTTAATGGCAGAAGTAGCTAATCAGTGTAGTGTCTACTCCTCTCCTGCTGATGTTCAGGTGTATATCAGTATGTAGTGTTTCTACTTTAAAGAGTCCTCTCCTGCTGATGTTCAGGTGTATATCAGTATGTAGTGTCTCTACTTTAAAGAGTCCTCTCCTGCTGGTGTTCAGGTGTATATCAGTGTGTAGTGTCTCTACTTTAAAGAGTCCTCTCCTGCTGATGTTCAGGTGTATATCAGTATGTAGTGTCTCTACTTAAAGAGTGCTCTCCTGCTGATGTTCAGGTGTATATCAGTATGTAGTGTCTCTACTTTAAAGAGTCCTCTCCTGCTGATGTTCAGGTGTATATCAGTATGTAGTGTCTCTACTTTAAAGAGTCCTCTCCTGCTGATGTTCAGGCGTATATCAGTATGTAGTGTCTCTACTTTAAAGAGTCTCTCCTGCTGATGTTCAGGTGTATATCAGTATGTAGTGTGTCTACTTTAAAGAGTCCTCTCCTGCTGATGTTCAGGTGTATATCAGTATGTAGCGTCTCTACTTTAAAGAGTCCTCTCCTGCTGATGTTCAGGTGTATATCAGTATGTAGTGTTTTCTACTTTAAAGAGTCCTCTCCTGCTGATGTTCAGGTGTATATCAGTATGTAGTGTCTCTACTTTAAAGAGTCCTCTCCTGCAGATGTTCAGGTGTATATCAGTATGTAGTGTCTCTACTTTAAAGAGTCCTCTCCTGCTGATGTTCAGGTGTATATCAGGATGTAGTGTCTCTACTTTAAAGAGTCCTCTCCTGCTGATGTTCAGGTGTATATCAGTATGTAGTGTCTCTACTTTAAAGAGTCCTCTCCTGCTGATGTTCAGGTGTATATCAGTATGTAGTGCCTCTACTTTAAAGAGTCCTCTCCTGCTGATGTTCAGGTGTATATCAGTGTGTAGTGTCTCTACTTTAAAGAGTGCTCTCCTGCTGGTGTTCAGGTGTATATCAGTATGTAGTGTCTCTACTTTAAAGAGTCCTCTCCTGCTGATGTTCAGGTGTATATCAGGATGTAGTGTCTCTACTTTAAAGAGTCCTCTCTGCTGATGTTCAGGTGTATATCAGTATGTAGTGTCTCTACTTTAAAGAGTCCTCTCCTGCTGATGTTCAGGTGTATATCAGTATGTAGTGTCTCTACTTTAAAGAGTCCTCTCCTGCTGATGTTCAGGTGTATATCAGTATGTAGTGTCTCTACTTTAAAGAGTCCTCTCCTGCTGATGTTCAGGTGTATATCAGTGTGTAGTGTCTCTACTTTAAAGAGTCCTCTCCTGCTGATGTTCAGGTATAGGGCCTCTTTAAACAGAGTTGATAGAACTACATACGGTATAATTAATGCAGGAAAGAAGCTACACTGGTTTATTTTTAATAAGTTCTCAACACCAAGGTGTAACGGTGCAGGTCTCTGATATCAACAGCTGCATCTCGGAGCCTGCTGGCCTCCATTATCTCCTCTCAGCAGCTCAGTGGAGGCCGGGCACTCGGTGCTCCTTCTCCTAGTGCAGGAAGGAGATGCCAAGCTGACTTATTTACTCCACATCTGGCTCCTGAAGCCCTAAACGGCTATCCACTTCTTTGTGTATTCCCTTCTTTAACGTATGCCTTCCCCTCAATCATAAAAAAGCTACATAAAGCTATATTATTGATATGATCATTAAATAAATGGCTCCCTGTAGGTAGAAAAGCTCACCGTTGTTGCAGATTCCACTTATTAAAAACAACAGTGAGGTCTGCATGTGCAACTTAAGCTTGTCTTTGCATACCTACAACCCTCCAGTTCGAAATATATTTTACAAGTCATTTCACTTCCTGTCGAAAATTAACTACTTCTGATCGTTAGGGCTTTACCCGAATATTCGTTCGTTGGAGTACTATTCGGGTTTCAATTTCGTTATTCGTTTTTTTTGGCAGCCGCTTTGCACTAAGGCTGCCAAATTGAATTTATTGAAATCTCCAATATCAACGTAAGAGCTTGTGCCTCTTTGGGGGGTGCTAACACTTAACCATAAATGTTAGGGCTGAACGATATACCGTGTCATGGCGATAACCGCGGTATGCGCATGTGCGGTATTCACACCGCAGGGACGTGCGGTTTTATTCATTTAAAAAAAAAAAATGCTAACGCACTTTAGCACAGAATTCAAAATAAAGATACCCTTATTACCGAAACTACACATACAATATATCCGATTAAAGCTGAGACTCCACAGATTATTTAAGTATAGTATCTAAGCGATCCGATCTCGCAACAGGGGAAGCAAACACAGACATCACAACATGTACCTTTTACGGAGCTTTTACGGGAGATCGTCTCACCGTAGCTGTCAATCGATCAAAAGACGTGTTCAATGGCATTAAAACGAGAAAGAAAAAACGCGGCTGAATTCGGTTGATCCATAGGTTGATAATGTATCTGTGGCTTTGAAGCAATTGTTTATAATCCATAATTCCATTTTTATGTAAAAATCGAAGCACAACAGTTTAGCTGCTAATGGTAGCCACCAGAGGTATGCAGCTTCCGTTTTTGGCTACGCGTCACTCTCACTCCTTATTTGGTAATGTGTGTGTGTTAGACTGCGCTGGACTGAAGACCGGAAGCTGCAGCCACTCTGGTGGCTACCATTAGCAGCTAACTTTTGCTCTGCGATATTTACATAAAAATGGAATTATGGATTATAAATTAAATCATTTTTTTATACAGAGACGTTAAAAACCTATGGATTAACCGATTCAGCCGCGTTTTTTCTTTCTCGTTTTAATGCCATTGAACACGTCTTTTGATCAGATTGACAGCTACGGTGAGACATCTCCCCTAGAAGCTACGTAAAGGTACGTGTTGTGATGTCTGTGTTTGCTTCCCCTGTCCGAGTTCAGATCACTCAGTGATTATACTATATACCTAAATAATCTGTGGAACCTCAGCTTTAATCGGATATCTTGTAAGTGCAGCTACGATAAGTAATAAGGGTACTTTTATCTTGAGTTCTGTGCCAAAGTGCGTTAGCAATTTTTCGCTCAGGGGTCATTTAGATGCTTCTTATGAGACTTGTGTTTCGTTTTGGTAAAAATGGTTTGTTTCGTCAGTTAGCTGAGATTATTCCCGTTAATCTGGTATAACACATTAATAGGTTCTTAAATATTACGATCCCCCTGAGACACTGTCGTGAAAAACAAAAGTAAAGTACCCGCCGGGACTTTGGGGCTTAACAGGTTAAAAAAAAACGCAATATATACCGCGGGGGGGGGGGGGGAAATCGCGATGTTTTTTTCAATACCGTGCAGCCCTAATAAATGTTATCGTTTACTTTCTCCGTTTTTATATGTAGATATTACTTTTTCTCCGTTAATCTCCGTCACGTTGTTTCCATAGCAACAACAACTTCCTGTCAACAGCGCTACCTCTCTTTCAAAATAAAAGCATGTTCATACAAAATAGGAAGCCTAGCCAAATTACACTTAAGACATATACAACTGCAACGCAAAGTAACAACACAATGCAATATCCTTTTCAATTTCAAAAACACAAATTGGGTTATATACATTAACAAATAACTATAAAACAACAATACTGTAGAATAACAAAATGAATGCCGTGAATACACCGAAATACTCGGTGTCGTGCTGCCCCCCCGCGGGCCGAATATTCGCTGCTGATTACTACCAAATATCCGGAGCCCGAAGATGGTAGCCCTCGTGGTCATGTCCCTACAATTTAGCCAATAAAGTGGTGGCAGGAATGAGTCCTAAAACCTAGGAAAAGCCTTGACAACTTCCTGTTCCCTCGTGTTGAAGTCAAACGTTGTTTAGAAGACGGATATAAGGTCTATGGTTAGCTGAGGGACATTTTCAAAAGTCAATATCGCACTGACTGGTGAATGTCCAAAACGTTTTGCTAACAAATGACCAGTTTTATAACATAGGGAAACTTCCAGGAAGGGTTGTCAGAGCCTGGAGAAAATAACTCTCCAGTGGTTTGACACACATGGAGCGCTATTTACTAAAAAGCACTAATTGGATATGCTTTTCAATCTGATATTAACATGGACTTATGACTATGTGTGTTCCTAACTTCTAGAAATGGTTCAGTAGCAAGCTGTGTGAACAAACCAAAGCCACCACTTAGTTTTTTAATGCTTTGTCTGAAATGGAAGAGATGTGCCGGCTCCACAGGGGCAACGCATTACAATCTACACTCAAACTAACATCTACCGTAAAGTAACCTATAACCATTGTATACAGAATCAACACCATTCACACGCATGCATAATGGGTAGCATTACTCACACTCACAGGAAATGATAGCTGCAGTAATGATCACATTCATTATGGAGTATCACAATGAAGCGATGAAAAGTGCACTTAGGCACACTCACTGTTCTGCAGTCGTTGGAGCAGCGCGCTTATGACATGCATTTGTGAAGTGTTTTGTTATATTCAGAATACATTACTAATGAACTTGAAAAACAGACAGAGAGATGTCTATCATGCACTCTGATCCAAAACACAATACTTAACATCGCGTTGTGTTTATTAAACGGATGCCGTACCTTAACTCTGGACCACCTGATGGTTTACTGCGCAGTGATGAGACGGATAGAAATGCGGGTTTCTTAATAGCAAATAATTATATATAAGTTTCCTGGCTGAAGCCGACGTCCCCCAACATAACGCAATGCAGGAATACGCATTATAAAAGTTAATTTAATTAAAAAAATCACAGTAAAACCTCAAAGGTTTATTGAAAGATGGTCAGCATTGATACAGGTAATACCAAATTGCTAGTCACACTTATTTCCCTTTCTCCATTCTCTTACTTTTTGTTTTATTTGGATTGTACTACGCTAGATATTGTCGAGCTAATATAACAGGTATTGTTATGTTATTGTTTCTGAGATTGTAGAAACCAAAGAATATATTATGTTCTTATGATGTCCATGAAAGACGGGAATACATATTTTTAGTGTCAACATGCTCCCATGTAAGTGTCTGTAGAAAAAGAAAAATAGCAATGTGTTTTGAAAGCAGCTCTTAGTTTAAAAAACATTGCCTTTTCCAGATTCCAGCAATACACCCAGCGGGTAAAATGTATTTACCGATGACAGTAAGCATGGCAACACCTACAAAAATAATCCTCAAGTTGAAGCCACAATTTTCCCTTTTGTAGATATTGCTTATTGGTTCTGCTTGATCGCCGACAGACGGAGGTGGTGAGCAGTCACAGGGGAAATGGTGTGGTGTGTGTGTGTGTGTGTGTGTGTGTGTGTGTGTGTGTGTGGGTGTGTGTTATTGGTATGTTGTGTCAATGACTGAGTGAGTTGGCTCCACTAAGAAAACGGTAGCACGTTCAGCTGCACCCTCAGTGCACTTAGGGCCATGATAAGCAGCGTCACGGGCCATTTACTTCATGTGCAGGAAATGAAATCTACATTTAAATCCGACGAGTTGAAAGGTGGCAGTAATCCGGCTCGCCCGTGTCGATGTAATTGAGCAACAGGAAGTAGCACATCTGTTTGCAGAGATATCGCACGATTCCCATATTACATGTGTTGTCCCCGGCCTTGCACGATGGAATTAATGGAGAAATTAGGATCCTGCCCGCGGCGGTAAACAAAGAACTAGATATCAGAGCAGCAGTCAAATGTTGTCAAACCTCTTCTGAGGACACAGATTGACGCTGACGCCAAGCCATTTAAATATCATATATACTGTTTACATGAATGAAGGGATATTTTGAGTTGTAAAGGGATGTATCTGTGGATGTGCAGTAAATGGCACACATGCAAGATGTTCTATGACTCACTTAATCAAATTGTATTTATAAAGGCCCGATATCTAACATAGTAATCCTCCATCCATCCATCTTTCCCGCTTATCCGTGGTCGGGTCTCGGGGGGTAGCAGCTCCAGCAGAGAGCCCCACACGTTCCTGTCCCCTCATCACCAGCTCTGACTGGGGGTCCCAAGGCGCTCCCAGGCCACAGCGAGAGATATCACCCCTCCACCTGGTCCTAGGTCTACCCTCGGTCTCCTCCCAGCTGGACGTGCCTGGAACACCTCCCTAGAGAGGCGCCCAGGTGGCATCCTAACTAGGTGCCCGAACCACCTCAACTGGGCTCCTTTCGACGCGAAGGAGGAGCGGCTCAACTTCCGAGTCCCTCCCGGATGACCGAACTGCTCACCTTATCCCTAAGGGAGACGCCAGCCACCCTGCGGAGAAAACCTCAGGGGGCTGGCGTAGGATATAGAATCCTGTTTTTTAAATATTATTGAGTATACAAAACCTCTTCTGTTTATGTTATATTGTGCATTATTTAGATACTCTGCCACATTTCTACTGCTGATGGATATATCTACTTTATTTTATTCCATTTTTAACAGTTTGCTTCATCTCATAATTAAATATTTGCCGGATATTAGCAAACATAATTCTCGCTTAAGATTAATTAAGGTAATGAAGTTCAACGCCCACACATTTAGCGCTCTTCTCTGTCCAATTAATCAATGATAATCGTGTGTTTTTCTAATGACGACCTTCCCTCTGACCACCGATGTGACGCTGCTACTTTCCTTATGACCCACTGGATGTGTGGAACTCATTTTAATTGTCGTCTGATGTATTTTTACAACCACCAAAACCTTCACGCAGCAGACGTAAAGCTTGTTTATTCCCCGTGCATTTGCTAATCAAACGTACATCGTTCTCTTTCTCCTGCCAGAGTTGAGCGTCGTGTGAAACAGCGGTCTGATTTTCTCGATTTCAATCCCGACTGTGAAAATGGTTCTTGAGGAAACAATGTTGACAGGCGTTCATCGACCACAATTAGACTTCAAGCGCTCATTTCATCCCTAAGCCGCGGCAGTGTTTCCTCCATCTCTGCTCCCAACTGACTGAAGTCTTTTCGCGGTGCCGGTTGGGAATGAGAGAGTGCTGGTGGAGGTGGCCGGAGGCTCTTCCTGATTGATTGCAATTCTTCAGAGAGGAAGGCGCCGAGCGGTTCTGAGGCTGTGAGCTTGAGCGTGAAACACTGGGTGACACAGGCCACGCAGGTTCTGCCTGAACATGCACACCTTGAAGATCCTGTTTAGTGAAACAAGCACACCGCGTGCTGACTCGGGTCGTGTGGAGGGAAGCGGTCCACAGGAAGGCCCGGGGGATCTGTGCAGGTGCTTTTGAATCTGCTGGACCGGTGCCTTCCTGCTCTGAGCCCCAGGACACTCTGACACTATATCCTCCAGCCCAATAGAAACACTGCTGACTTTTTACATCACAGTTCCTGGGCCAGCTGGGATTCTTTACATTTCACAACAAAAGGACACATACTGTGCATGCAGCACATAGCTAAACACTCTGCAATAGGGAATAAAGGGAATCAATCTGGAGCACTTCAAAGCATGTTCTAAACAATAATAGCTCCATCAAATGCACCGAAGCATCTGAGAGTTTATTGATGGTCGTATACGTGAGAATCCCAGCTAGAACATTCCTCAAAGTTGGAAAGACTACACAGCTCGGCTTCGATGAGCTGCTTCCACAGAGTGCTGGCTGCAGGAACAAGTACATACTTCCAAGCACGGTGCAGCGGAGCCAGCTTCCAGCACACAATGTCCGCAAATCAATGTTTACACTTGGATTGAGACATTACATATCGAGAAAATGTCATAGTTTGATGAAGTAATGCAAAATGCAATGTTGCGCAGCCTTTTTTAAATCAAGGAAAACCTATTTTTACTCCTACTTTTGACCGACTTCCGAGTGCATTAGGATGACTCCTTCAAATGCTTTTAGTGCCAGAAAAGGCAGAGTTGAAGTATTTGTTTGTCAGTCGAATGGAAAATCTCAACAGGATGGATGTGCAAACATTGATGGTTCACATGCGAGTAAATATCCCAATCATCCCCTTACTTTGCCTCACCCTATAATCCACGTGGTTAAAATGTGTGGCTTTGAAGGAAATATCTCAAAAACGACCAGATGGCTTCTTATTTTGTGCAGCCGTAGCAGTAAGCTTCTGACAGGGATGAGAAATGTCTTACAAGCCAGTCAGAAAATAGTCCCCAATTCCCCCAGTCAGCAAATATCATTCCAGTCTGACACGCTGGTGGTCCCTCAGGCAATCATCTGGACGCCTCAAATCCGTAAACTGTGACGCCAGTTTTCTAGTCCACGGACACAGCTGAGCGTATTTCAGAGGTTCACTTAACGCCGCTCTGACACTTGCTGTTGGTGGCTTGGACAAATGGCATCATGTCGAATAATGAGGAAGGAGTAGTGTACGGGGCGATCCATAGCTAATTAGAGCAGCCGGCTTTTAAGCCCGACAGTTTGACGAGTGCATCAAGAAGCATGCTCCCCGAGTGTCAATAGTGTTTATGTTGCTCCCTCCTGCACCCTCACACCCAGCTCAGCACTATCGGATGGCTTTCATCTCCTTTTAAACTCCCTGAGTAGTACACAATGCATGGATGCAACCAGGGCCGGCCCTGACCAATTTGCTGCCCAATTTGCTGCCCTAGGCAAGATTTTAGCCCCCCCCCCCACGGTTGTGGCATGACCACCAAAACAGGAAGATATGGACAAAAGATGTGTGCAACTGTATTTAGCATCCTATCAATGTGAACATGATTTAAGTGGGGGGACCTAACCTCCTCTAGGGGGGTCCCCCAGGAAGATTATTTTTTTTAAATATTGAAGTTAAAAGCATCAATCTGGACAGCAACATTAGGATATGGATACATCTCTCAACACCCATATGAAATAGAACTGTACACAGATTTTCTTTTTCTTTATGAATAATTTACAAATCACTCCCCTTTTAAATTGTATTCTTGTTTATTAATAACAACTTTTTTTAATCTCATATAGTATTTTATACCTGTTTTTCATCTATTCTCTTATTTTTCTATGACTATAATGATCATATAAAGGTGTGCCTTTACCTCACTGGGCTGAGTTTATCAGAGCCGCTCAGTCTTTCAGGAGAGAGCTCTCTAAAGCTCTCCCCCCCCGCGGCCGCTTACACAGTAAATTCCAATGTTAATAAAAGCACACAGAAGCTGTGTACGTTTTTTGGGAGTTTGATTTATTTTAAATGAATACAAATACAAAATTAAAACCTATAATTGCACACTAAAACCATTATTTCAAAAAAAGAAATATTTCACATAAACCTCTGTTTTTTAATGGGGCTGGGGCGGTTCAACTTGATTTTGGGGGCGGGGGTGTGCCATAGTTTATGGGCGCTGTAATATAGGCGCGTAGTTATGTTAGTATAAGATAAGAAGATGTACTTTGTTGATCCAAAATCGGGAAATTGTGTCGTTATGAAATAAGAAAAAATATTTATTTTTAATTTCTAACTTTTTTTTTTTCTCAATTTTCGGTGCCCCCTATGGGTTGATGCGCCCTTAGCATTCGCCTATACTGCCTATGCCAAGGGCCGGCCCTGGATGCAACGTTGCATTAAATCACCTCGTTTTGTGGCCAGAATGATTAAAGTAAAAGCAGCTCATTAAAACATATTTCATCGACTTATCGCTCCGGCTGAATCTTAAACATTTTCAGCCTCAACGAAATGAGACCACCTGTCGGCTCTGGTCTTAATTGAGTTTTCAGCCTCGTTGAAGTTGACGTACGGGTTTCATGATACGCCCGCTCATCATGCTAATTAAAGCGCGTTATTTACTCGCATCACCGTGAATGATGGGTGTAATTGCTGCGAAGGAACAGGGGCGCTTCGTTATATCAAGGAATCGCCAAATTGAATTTAGTTTTTATAACCCTTATCAATATTTATGTAACGAGCCGCTAATGCTCCGCCTGTAAAGTCACGCTGATCAATGTTGACATTTCCCCGGCTCTGCTCTGATGAGCCTGTCGTGAACACGCAGCAACACCACCTCCAACCTTAATGTGCTTTTTGATTTGATTGCTGAAATGCGTCTCAGATATTTTGATAGGTTTCAGAATGAGTGTGCTGCCCTGTTGAGGCTGTGAGATTCAGAAGCCGAACAGAACAGCCATTTTAATTATGAGGGATGAATCCTGTCTTTCATTAACAATTAATATTGTTTTACATTTCAGATAAACTGAAAAAACATGTTACAATATATTGAGAAGAATAAATGTTATGAGAGGAAGATATTTAATAGTTTTTTAAAGGGGCCCTATTCTGCTCTCAGCTGTCAGGTGTATATCAGTATGTAGTGTCTCTACTTTAAAGAGTCCTCTCCTGCTGATGTTCAGGTGTATATCAGTATGTAGTGTCTCTACTTTAAAGAGTCCTCTCCTGCTGTTCAGGTGTATATCAGTATGTAGTGTCTCTACTTTAAAGAGTCCTCTCCTGCTGATGTTCAGGTGTATATCAGTATGTAGTGTCTCTACTTTAAAGAGTCCTCTCCTGCTGATGTTCAGGTGTATATCAGTGTGTAGTGTCTCTACTTTAAAGAGTCCTCTCCTGCTGATGTTCAGGTGTATATCAGTATGTAGTGTCTCTACTTTAAAGAGTCCTCTCCTGCTGATGTTCAGGTGTATATCAGTATGTAGTGTCTCTACTTTAAAGAGTCCTCTCCTGCTGATGTTCAGGTGTTTATCAGTATGTAGTGTCTCTACTTTAAAGAGTCCTCTCCTGCTGATGTCAGGTATATCAGTATGTAGTGTCTCTACTTTAAAGAGTCCTCTCCTGCTGATGTTCAGGTGTATATCAGTAGTGTCTCTACTTTAAAGAGTCCTCTCCTGCTGATGTTCTGGTGTATATCAGTATGTAGTGTCTCTACTTTAAAGAGTCCTCTCCTGCTGATGTTCAGGTGTATATCAGTATGTAGTGTCTCTACTTTAAAGAGTCCTCTCCTGCTGATGTGCAGGTATATATCAGTATGTAGTGTCTCTACTTTAAAGAGTCCTCTCCTGCTGATGTTCAGGTGTATATCAGTAGTGTCTCTACTTTAAAGAGTCCTCTCCTGCTGATGTTCTGGTGTATATCAGTATGTAGTGTCTCTACTTTAAAGAGTCCTCTCCTGCTGATGTGCAGGTGTATATCAGTATGTGGTGTCTCTACTTTAAAGAGTCCTCTCCTGCTGATGTTCTGGTGTATATCAGTATGTAGTGTCTCTACTTTAAAGAGTCCTCTCCTGCTGATGTGCAGGTGTATATCAGTGTAGTGTCTCTACTTTAAAGAGTCCTCTCCTGCTGATGTTCAGGTGTATATCAGTATGTAGTGTCTCTACTTTAAAGAGTCCTCTCCTGCTGATGCAGGTGTATATCAGTATGTGGTGTCTCTACTTTAAAGAGTCCTCTCCTGCTGATGTTCTGGTGTATATCAGTATGTAGTGTCTCTACTTTAAAGAGTCATCTCCTGCTGATGTTCAGGTGTATATCAGTATGTAGTGTCTCTACTTTAAAGAGTCCTCTCCTGCTGATGTTCAGGTGTGTATCAGTATGTAGTGTCTCTACTTTAAAGAGTCCTCTCCTGCTGATGTTCAGGTGTATATCAGTATGTAGAGTCTCTACTTTAAAGAGTCCTCTCCTGCTGATGTTCAGGTGTATATCAGTATGTAGTGTCTCTACTTTAAAGAGTCCTCTCCTGCTGATGTTCAGGTGTATATTAGTATTAGTGTCTCTACTTTAAAGAGTCCTCTCCTGCTGATGTTCAGGTGTATATCAGTATGTAGTATCTCTACTTTAAAGAGTCCTCTCCTGCTGATGTTCAGGTGTATATCAGTATGTAGTATCTCTACTTTAAAGAGTCCTCTCCTGCTGATGTCCAGGTGTATATCAGTATGTAGTGTCTCTACTTTAAAGAGTCCTCTCCTGCTGATGTTCAGGTGTATATCAGTATGTAGTGTCTCTACTTTAAAGAGTCCTCTCCTGCTGATGTTCAGGCGTATATCAGTATGTGGTGTCTCTACTTTAAAGAGTCCTCTCCTGCTGATGTTCTGGTGTATATCAGTATGTAGTGTCTCTACTTTAAAGAGTCATCTCCTGCTGATGTTCAGGTGTATATCAGTATGTAGTGTCTCTACTTTAAAGAGTCCTCTCCTGCTGATGTTCAGGTGTGTATCAGTATGTAGTGTCTCTACTTTAAAGAGTCCTCTCCTGCTGATGTTCAGGTGTATATCAGTATGTAGAGTCTCTACTTTAAAGAGTCCTCTCCTGCTGATGTTCAGGTGTATCAGTATGTAGTGTCTCTACTTTAAAGAGTCCTCTCCTGCTGATGTTCAGGTGTATATTAGTATTTAGTGTCTCTACTTTAAAGAGTCCTCTCCTGCTGATGTTCAGGTGTATATCAGTATGTAGTATCTCTACTTTAAAGAGTCCTCTCCTGCTGATGTTCAGGTGTATATCAGTATGTAGTATCTCTACTTTAAAGAGTCCTCTCCTGCTGATTCCAGGTGTATATCAGTATGTAGTGTCTCTACTTTAAAGAGTCCTCTCCTGCTGATGTTCAGGTGTATATCAGTATGTAGTGTCTCTACTTTAAAGAGTCCTCTCCTGCTGATGTTCAGGTGTATATCAGTATGTAGTGTCTCTACATGTCTCCATGCTTTAATGTTCAAAAAGCTCTTTATTTCTCTCATACTGCCTGTACTGCAGCACTTCTTTTCACCCTCTGTCTGAAACCAGAGCCCAGTCTGCTCTGATTGGTTAGCTGTTGTGATTGGTCGACCGCTTAGAGATGTCCCGCCCCTTAGCCTATCACGTACAATGTGTTGAAGTGCTAGCCAATAGAAGCACGAGTGTTTCGTATAGTAAATATTGGATGTTTGTCCTTAGCTTGAATTGATCTCATCAAAATGCATGATTTAATTAAAAAGGGTTTTGTACTAAATGCATTTAACTTTATTCTCCGCATTGACGGTGTTCACAGAGCCTTGATTGGAGTCCTTTGTGAGTGCGGAGGAAGATTTAAAAGGAATTCATCATTTTATGTTCGCAAGGTTGTGGAGGAGAGCTTTTCTCCTCTCATGCGGCATCTTTGTGAAAAGCATGTGAAGAAAGTGAAAATGCAGCGGGCGGAGCAAGTGGACTGACCTTGAGCTAATGGTGCTTTTATCTGAGAGTGAAAATAACAAGCATATCTGACCAGCCTTCCACAGCGCGGCCATTTCTGTCCTTTCCCCCCTTTTCCGTTTTTCTTGTCGTCGAAAGCCACGAGAGGCAGAAGCGACTCTTTGAAGGACGCTGCTGTGAGTCCATCTGTTTCATTTTCTAGTTCCAACCTCGAGTGGGTTTCCTCTCCGCGCCCATCGGTGTGAGATTCTTAACTATTGATTCTGGCAGCTCCCGTAATTAAAAAATTCTATGTAGAAATGGTAAACATTGCTGAAAGCCAACTGTGGCAGGGCTCTCCGTCCTTAATGAGATTTCAGTGGAAAAGCTTAGCAACCAACCCGAGCAATCGATAGCCTCTCTCTCAAATGCTTTTCATAATCTTCTCTAAGATCAATTCCGCCTGATGCAACTCATTAATAAAACTTGTCCAGGCCCACTTCCACTATTAAGTCCTAGAAACAGTAACTTGGCTATATTACTACTACTATCTCTGCGGTCCTGCCTCACTCTCGTCTTGCTGCTTCCCTGATGGCTCCCTCAGGATTGTAGCTGACATCCTCGTGGATTCTTCTTCTCATTACAGCAAATGCATTTCCTAACATTCGGTCTCTATGCTGTCAAATGTATTATCTCTTGGATTCACACACGGCATCTATTGCACGTCTGTCCGTCCTGGGAGAGGGATCCCTCCTCTGCTGCTCTCCCCGAGGTTTCTCCCATGTTCCCTTAAACTGTGGGTTTTCTCTGGAAGTGTTTCCTTGTACGATGTGAGGGTCTAAGGACAGAGGGTCTAAGGACAGAGGGTCTGAGGACAGAGGGTCTGAGGACAGAGGGTCTAAGGACAGAGGGACAGAGGGACTAAGGACAGAGGGACTAAGGACAGAGGATCTGAGGACAGAGGGTCTGAGGACAGAGGGTCTAAGGACAGAGGGTCTGAGGACAGAGTGTCTAAGGACAGAGGGTCTGAGGACAGAGGATCTAAGGACAGAGGGTCTGAGGACAGAGGGTCTAAGGACAGAGGGTCTAAGGACAGAGGGTCTGAGGACAGAGGGTCTAAGGACAGAGGGTCTAAGGACAGAGGGTCTAAGGACAGAGGGTTTGAGGACAGAGGGTCTAAGGACAGAGGGTCTAAGGACAGAGGGTCTAAGGACATAGGGTCTAAGGACAGAGGGTCTAAGGACAGAAGGACTAAGGACAGAGTGTCTGAGGACAGAGGGTCTGAGGACAGAGGGTCTAAGGACAGAGGGACTGAGGACAGAGGGTCTGAGGACAGAGGGTCTGAGGACAGAGGGTCTAAGGACAGAGGGACTAAGGACAGAGGGTCTAAGGACAGAGGGTCTAAGGACAGAGGGTCTAAGGACAGAGGGACTAAGGACAGAGGGACTAAGGACAGAGGGTCTAAGGACAGAGGGTCTAAGGACAGAGGGTGTCGTATTGTCATACTGATATTATGTACAAAAGTCCACTGAGATGTAACGTGTGTGATATTGGGCGATATAAAAACATTGATTGATTGATGACTCTTTATCAACATCTCGTCCCGTGATACTTTGTGTCCCAGGCGGGGGTGTAATCAATAAACCATTTATTCCATGGTGTACTTTGTAGCAGCTAATCTGTGCATGGCCTAGAGGAGGACTCAATGCACTTCTTTGTCTATTCCAGGCCGTGCACGGGTGCCAACAGGCAGTATGGTGCAGACATAAGGACGGAGAGGATGCTCACTTTCTCACACTCTCACACTTTGGTGTACTTCTGTGAGATACATTGGCTTGGCAGGAAACTCCTCTTCGTGATAAATAACCCGGAAAAAGCCCAAATAAAAATACATTTATCATCTTTCTGGACCATTACCTCTCCCAAACATCACATACAGATGGTGACACAGAGATAACTTTTCATTATGTTGCTCTCCTTGCTGTCAGGTGCCTCGAGCTCCTTCAAAGAGGCCTATTTGACTTTCCTGTAGTGTTATATACAGCAGGGTCTACAAAGGCTACCATCCCCGTTTCCCCCAGAGGACGCTATCTCTGCCACAAATGTCCTTAACAACGATAACCTCCTCTTCATCTGGGGATACTCATAATTTCCCCCAAGGTTAGAAAGCAAAAGACTGATTAACATAATTCAAAAGTCGTTTTCAGCGTGACAACGTGGATTTAGAGCGACGAGGGAATTTCTTTTTTTAGCAGAAACACGTCACGTCGCGTATTCCTGCGTGCCACTTTCTAAGCATGTTTTAATACGTCAGGCATCGTCTGCATAGTATTTGTACCGGAGCGACAGTGCAATAAATTGAAAAATGTAACGAAGGAAGAACAGAAGGAAATCCCAGAAGACTTTTAGGCTCCGAGGCAAAGTGTGCGAAGAGTACAGCAGCCCGCAGCTGGAGATAATATTGTCGGTAATTACTTCCATCCCTACTGGGCAGAGGACCCGTTGTCTGTTCCTCTGTCATATCTGCAGACTGTCAAGCATCAGCGAGGACGAAGAGGAGGAGGAGGAGGAGGAGGTGGAGGGGGGGGGGGGGAGGAGGGGGGGGGGCATTAGGAGAGGGATGAGGTGATAAGAACATCACAGGGAATTCGCCTCATTTAATGCTACACAATGCGGCAAGTCCGGCCTGTACGAGCAAACAAAAGGTGGCCAGCGGCGCTTTGTTTTCATGTTGTTTTGTTTTATCCCATTTACACCATTTTGTGCAATTTGTCTATTTAGATTTTTACATTGCATTTAGCTGACGCTTTTATCCAAAGCGACGTACAATAAGTGCGTTCGACCAACAAAATACAAACTTGAAGAAAACAGAATCATAAAGTACATCAGGCTTCATAGAGCAACAACATTTCAAGTGCTACTCAGCTGGCTTTAGGTAAGCCAGTCCTTTGTTAGTATATAAGTGCTTTGTTAATAGTTCTATCCTCGAGGTGGAGTCGAGAGAGATGAGGTTTCAGTCTGCGCCGGAAGGTGTGTAAGCTTTCTGCTGTCCTGATGTCGATGGGAGCTCATTCCACCATCTTGGAGCCAGGATAGCAAACCCACGTGTTTCTGCTGATGGGAACTTGGGTCGCCCTCGCAGTGAGGGTGCAGCGAGCCGTTTGGCTGATGCAGAGCGGAGTGCACGTGCTGGGGTGTACGGTTTAACCATGTCCTGGATGTAGGAAGGGCCAGATCCATTCGCAGCATGGTACGCAAGCACCAGTGTCTTGAAGTGGATTCTAGCAGTTACCGGAAGCCAGTGGAGGGAGCGGAGGAGCGGCGTGGTGTGGGAGAATTTAGGAAGGTTGGAGACCAGACGAGCCGCTGCATTCTGGGTGAGCTGCAGAGGTCGGATGGCACATGCAGGTAGACCAGCCAGGAGGGAGTTGCAGTAGTCTAGGCGTGAGGTGACGAGAGCCTGGACCAGAACCTAATACTTAGTAAATCTTAGGAGCATGCCCCCGGACCCCCTAGAGGGATAACATCCTTCTCACCTTTTTCACCCCTGATCCGTTTTCATGCCTGTGCGTGGCTTTCTGGGTCAGCTGGGGACGCAAACAGATTTGTTGTGGTTTTCCCTTTCCTGTAGTGTTGTGAAGGTTTTGATGCAAGTAAACGGTCTGCAATGCAGCATTTATTAGAATTTTCATGCAGGGTTTTTTATTGCAGCGTTTCATTTATGCAGAACTGTAAATGCTGCGTGTTTGTCGTCAAGATATTTCTTCATTTGCATGCATGTGTTGTTTCTAAAAGTGCAGAGCGTTTCTCCGGATGGACAGGTTTTGGGGTTGCTCGTTTGCACCGGTTGGCCTCCGTAGGCAATAGGGGTTATGGCCGCTTCCTAATGCGGAACAGGCTGTGTGTCGTTAAAAAGAACCGTCAACAGATGTCTGGAAACATGTTCAGCGTCATATCAACAAATGCTTTTGGTGATTTACTACAACGTGATTCGAATGCCAAAAAAAGCCTGATTTACGCTTCTCCTTCAGCCGCGGCACGGTGAAGTAATTATAATTAGAAGTGAATTAGAGCTGGGAACGCACCGCTGTATTCAAACAAGAGGAATAAAGACAATATCCTGTAAGCCTTTTGAGTTATAATTATAACACCGATTAGTCTTAGACAAGCCATTATCAATCATATAAACAAATATTGAGTAAAATGGATAGTGTATGGAAGTTGCTAGATATGTGCTTGAATTAAAAAGACAGTCATTATTTTACTTTCAGTTTTTGACATGTCGCTTTGTGGGCTCCATATGTTCAGCATCACGATGGCAAAGTACTTCATTGCCCCGAGTTAATCATCTGCTAGTTGTACGAATAATATTTCTTTCCATTTGCCGGAAACACGCATCAATATAGCGGCTTGAAAAGCATATTGGAGAGCACACTGATATGGAAAGAACTTGCTCAGTGTAGATTTGTCTGAATATTTGCCTTTTTGAAATTGCTCATAAATTAACCACGATGGCAGAGGTATTCCGATGAGCTGGTGTCTTCTGAATGTTCTTCACCAATCAGATCTGAATCTAATTGCCTTTCCCCTCACCAACGCGTCGTCGTCCCTCCACTGCTTTAGTGCGGCAATTTCATATCCGCAGTTAATAAGGGCGAGAGCGTGTACAGCACACCCTCGATGAAGTAGTCGCACTTACAGAAGCCCCCCCCCCCCCCCCCGCTGTGCTTTAGATGAGGTTATCCCATTTAAGATTAACTCGTATGTAGTGTGTGTGGCTTGATTAGAATCAGCCGGGTTTCTTCTCCAATCTGCTAAGTGACACGCGTTCTGTTTTCAGTGCTGGAAGAAGATTGTAGTGCTGGAAGAAGATTGTACTTCAGTAAATGTAGTAATAACAGGGTGTAGAAATACTCTGTTTGCAGGTAAAAATCTGCATTTACATCTTGAGATATATATATCTAACGAAAAGTAGTTAAAATCATATTGGAATATAGTAATGTATGCATTAAGGTGCTTATCATTTTAATATTGAACGTGGTAACAGTAAAGATCATTTCAGCAACTTTCCTTTGACATTCAGTATATTTAGAAATACTTACGTGGAGTACACATTGTACTTAAGTTCAATACTTGACTTGTGTACTGAACCACCACAGTTTTGACTTCAAATGATTCAGAAATCAAAACATACGAGTCAGATTGTTGCAAAAGTTAATAGTCAAGCTACATTTTAAGATAATGACTGCCCTTACATTCAACTATCTTTTAATTAAAAACAAATACATGCATTAGTTAATCACCACCACTACATAACAGTTAAAAATGGCCAAATTGACTTTTTCAGTTTAAAAAAAACCCTGATTTCTTTGCCGAATACTCAGAGCATTGTGTCGCTGTAGAGAAGGAGGTAGGAGTCTCCTTGGTGTCGCTGTAGAGAAGGAGGTAGGAGTCTCCTTGGTGTCGCTATAGACCAGGGGTGCCCAGCCTTTTTTGAACCGAGAGCTACTTTTAAAGTTGCCAGTCTGCCGAGACCTACCAGTCTAAATAGAGAGGCGTAGCCATTACTGACAGCCTACTGCCAGGTAAATACACACTTCTACTTGTATAAAACTGACCTTTGTACGATTAATACTTCATAAAATACTGCAGATCCTTTATCTCACCTCTTTCTAATCTACATACAAGTATTTAACAGAAGTTGCAAAACAGTGTTGTTGATACAGAGTTGGAGTTTATCACACGTCACTACAGTGGGTGTTTTCAAGAAGCATTGAACAGTGCTGCCACATATGACACAGGAAAAAGAAAAGACTCTGAACCCTTTCTTTGCCATTATATACAAATAGTGTTGCTACAAAAGTATAAATTAGGCTTACTAATATACAACTCAGATCTGAAGCTGCTCAGGAATCTGCTGCCAACGTGCAATAAAAGAGACAACATTAATAGAATCAAACCCTTTTTTGTTGCATTTTAGTTGATTATAAAAAGAAATGCCTTTAAAATAGGATGCAAGCAACACTAGTTTCTTAACCTGAATTGATAATAGACTATAATCAATTTAAGTTTGCATTCTTATACCATTTTGTACAATAATTATAATGAATACGTTCAAACAAACTAAAACTTACAGCTGATTAATAACGGTATCTAACTTGAGTTTTTATCATATCAAAAACCTGAAATGCTTCTGTTATTTTTATTACGCATCGGCAGCCTCCAGGAATGCTTCTTTCACAACTTCGCCGTCTTTGAAAGACTTCATGTGTTTCGCAAGAACGTGACTGACACGATAAGATGCTCTGGCAGCAGCCTTGCTCTTGTTGTTGGGCCTGGTGGAAATGGACTGCTGTGCATTTAGCCGTCCTCTCAGGCCCCTCCCCTTTAGCTGTCCTCTCAGGCCCCTCCCCTTTTGGAGCATAGGGCAGAATCAGGAGGGAATTCCGTCTCGTAGCGTTTGTGCACTGTTTTGAAATGCCGCTCCTAAATTACCCTTCTTCGATAAAGCCACGCTCGCATTGCAGACGAGACAGATGGACTTTGAATTGTAATAGATACAAAATAATCATCCTCCCACTCGGAGTGAAAATTATATATGTGTTGCTTCTTGTGTGTGTGCGGACTGTCACTCCTGGTGTTGACACGGACTAGTGCACTGCCCACCAGCCACGCCCCGACACATGGGGTCACGCCGGCCAATCACAAAGCTTTGATGCGTTCAAGTGCATTATTCTGGCACAGGAAGATTATGTTATAGGACATTAACGATAAAACAGAATATTGTTGTTCTATTTTTAGACACATCTCGCGATCGACTGGGAATCTCCCCGCGATCGACTGGTTGGGCACCCCTGCTATAGAGAATGAGGTAGGAGTCTCCTTGGTGTTCCTGTAGAGAAGGAAGTAAGAATCTCCTTGGTGTCGCTGTAGAGAAGGAGGTAGGAGTCTCCTTGGTGTCGCTGTAGAGAAGGAGGTAGGAGTCTCCTTGGTGGTACTGTAGAGAAGGAGGTAGGAATTTCCTTGGTGTCGCTGTAGAGAAGGAGGTAAGAGTCTCCTTGGTTTTCGCTGTAGAGAAGGAGGTAGGAGTCTCCTTGGTATCACTGTAGAGAAGGAGGTAGGAGTCTCCTTGGTGTCGCTGTAGAGAAGGAGGTAGAAGTCTCCTTGGTTTCGCCGTAGAGAAGGAGGTAAGAGTCTCCTTGGTGGTGCTGTAGAGGAGGTGGTAAGAGTCTCCTTGGTGGTACTGTAGAGAAGGAGGTAGGAGTCTCCTTGGTGTCGCCGTAGAGAAGGAGGTAGGAGTCTCCTTGGAGTCGCCGTAGAGAAGGAGGTAGGAGTCTCCTCTTGCGCTCCATACAGAGATGTTCACAAGTCTTTTTTTGCAAGTCCAAGTCAAGTCTCAAGTCTTTGTGGGGTGAGACTTGATCAAGTCTCAAGTCTTTGGTCACGAGTCCAAGTCAAGTCTCAAGTCTCTAAAAAAATGAAAGTCTCATGTCTCTTCTGGTTGTAATAAGCCTTCTATTGTCTGCTGCTATCCAGTCTGTTAAGAATACTGCAGCTATATCTAAGAAGTTCAAAGCATTTACTGTGTATTATACACTGGGTCTCTCATCCTCTCACTCAAAGCCAGTGTCATGGTAACCTGATAAACCTGTAACATTAACGCTACGTGGTCAACAATAAACCTGTAACCTGCCTATAAACTCACAGATGTATTTATGTATGTAACTATGTATTTCTCTACGTTTAACGTTAGCCAGTAGATGGTGGCAGCGGAACGTAATGATTAACGTTACCGACCTGATGTCAACGCCACTCAACTCAAACAAGTGTGACAAGCAATTCACTCATCTTTTCAAATATTCAGTTACAAAGCTAGCAGCAAGCTAAGTTAGCATCACACAGCTGATGCTGAGCTAAACATGTTTGCTAACCGTCCGTGCGTTAATGTGACTGACCTCTCCGGGTGACTTTTCAAGTGCCTGATGAAATTCGACGTTGTTGCGCCAGCATCCTTGATTTTGATATTGCAGAGACTTTGCAGTGTGCGCTCCTTTTGTTGGTGCCGCCGGCGTTTTGTTCGAAGTTTTTGTAGTTGAACCTAATTACAAGCGGTACAGCCGCAGGTGTGCCGCCGGTCGCTATTGTGTTACTACGAGGGTAGTAACAGAGGCGCGCACGTCTGCGTAATGAGCCCGGCTAAAGTAACTGGATGGCCTGCCTGCCTGTCAGCCTTCCATCTGGGCACAAACTGATCTCATGCCCTCATTGGTCATGTGCGCGTTCGTGTGTGTTGGAGGAGGCGGGCTCTATAAGGAAGTAGCAGCCTCTAGTCTAGCAGATTATCTCCGGTTGTGTATTTTCAAATTCTAGCGATCTCGAGCCGGTTTCTCTCAAATGTACCTACCCCACCTTTAATACGCCAAAAACAGAAAACACAATGATTGTTCACGAGTCCCAACACACGAGTCCAGTCGAGTCTGAAGTCTCTGTGGCTGTGTCCCAATTCAGCGGCCGCATCCTCCTGAGGATGCATTCGAAGACCGCATACGTCACGAAGGCTGTCCCAATTAAAAAAAAAGGACAAGGCTCCTCCGAATGCAGCCCACAAATGCAGCCTTCTATTCCCAGATGTTGAGGATACATCTGATGTACACTCCGCGGTGTATCATATCCAGGATGCAATGGGCGACGGTGACGAATGAGTTATTTAAAAATAAAATGGCTTCTCACGGACGGCAACGGCTGAAGCTTCGGCGGGAGCCGGATTTGTTTTTAAATGTAAGTATAGGGTTTTCAACTCACCCAAATAGTAAACGACATTAAACAGTAAACCGATTTAACTGTTTTATTTAAAGATACGGGCGATTGGAGATGTCTTCTTTGTATACATAAAATAATATGAAGTGAAAATATTTCGACATGTTGTAACCAGAACCATGGTTTTCATATTGTTGGGATTAATTATAAAGCTAATTTATTTATTTAACTGCTTTTGTTATACAAATCTTACTGCAAACATTTGTTTTGATAGGGAGCAAGGAGCAGACTGCTCAATTCATCCAAATGCGAGGAGATAAATGAATCCCTCTTCACCGGGGCCACATTCTCCGCGGCCATCGCTTGGAGGTAAGGCACAATATCCAGTTTGTATCGTTCTTATTTTATGAATCATCCCTCATTTCATACACTCCATTCTAATAAAACAACTAATATTGTCTAGTACCGGGACTTCTTATTTTTACCCATCTGCTTACCGTTAGTTCTTACTGCGTACCGGCACCTCATGACGCATCTAGGTACGCATATCTGTTGTGTTTATGCTCAGTTGCAAACACCCACCCAGTAGTAATATTATATTATAGTAGTATCTTTTTAATTACTGAATCAAGATATGAGGATAAGGATAGAGGGAGTCGTATGTTGTACAGATTGTAAAGACCTTTGAGCCAAATTCTTGTTTTTGGGCTGTATACATAAAATGTCCTTGAAACAGTTGCTGATTTAGAGTACTGGCACCTTTTTATTTCAATTCAAGCACTGGGGATGTCTCCATGCCACCATTAAAAAAAGAAAAAAGAAGATTTCTTCCTAAGTGTGTATCCTTAGTTGTGACATTGTTATTGTTTTATTCATAATACTAGATGTTGTACTATTCTCTCTGTGATTAGGACGGTTTTGGAAGATATGGGCCTGCAGGGAAGTGTAACTCCCCTGCAAGCTAAGAAGAAGTGGGACAATCTGAAACAAAGATATAAAGTATGTGAGTTTTACAAGTTAATAAACCACATTTGCTGACATTTGTTTATCTGCTGGTGTTTTTTTTTGTAATGCCATGATTGTTTTACTCTGCCTTTTAGGATTGCAAATACCCAGGGTCAGGAGAGGGAGTCGGTGGGAGACCACTGCTGCAACTTGGCCGTGGTTTGTCCAAATGGATGAGATATTAGGACAGAGGCCCTCTATCTGCCCGCCTGTCCTAATATCCTCTATTCCAGAGGACACGCCACGGCCAAGTTCAGCAGTGGGGGACCAAGAGGAGGACGAGGAAGAGGATCAGGTTGAGGCAGGGCCATCCCGGCCTAAAAGGAAAAGAAAGGAGGGGCTCATGGACCTCATCAGAGAGGACATGAAGCAGCAGAGGGAGGAGAACAGGGAGAACCTTAACAGGCTTTTTTCTCTCCTAGAAAATTAGTGATAAATAAATAAATAAATGTAATGAGCAATATGAAACTTATAATTTATTTGATGGAACAACATACAAATGAAAACAACATACAAATAAAACAACATTTTAAACTATATACACATTCAGGCTGAGCAGGGAGTCCCAGGTGATGCTGCTGGACCTGGCTGCCACAATTAGGACCCTGGTGTCCTCTGATGGTGGGTGGGGCTTCATTTGGGGTGGTCTCCAGAGCTGTTGGGGATGCTTCTCTCCACAGTACATCGGATTGTCCATTAGGGCTAGGGTTCGCAGGGCGGACGCAATCGACGGCTGCCATGTCACTAAGATGTTTTCAGCAGCAGATAAGAACAAAAGATGTATATAAATATTGCACACGGTTATTTGATCACAGCTCGTCAATTGT
This sequence comes from Chaenocephalus aceratus, assembly GCA_023974075.1. Lineage (NCBI taxonomy): Eukaryota > Metazoa > Chordata > Actinopteri > Perciformes > Channichthyidae > Chaenocephalus > Chaenocephalus aceratus. The sequence continues at coordinate 21,942,416 of CM043804.1, read as the reverse complement.
TTTACATACCTTTACACATAATCGTGGTCACCAGGAACCTCCTCCAGGGCAGACACCTCCGCAGACAGTTGGTCCCGCCAAGGAGCACCACTGACTGCCTCCAACACATTCTCCCCCTCATCCTCCGCTACATCCTCCACAGTGTCCTCTTCTGGGGCCATGATGTCGCCGGCCCCAATACAGATGTTGTGGAGGACGGCACATGCTGTTATGATCTGAAATTTAAAAATTGGCAGAAATATATAAATATATATATATATGTTATACCTCATGTTAGATCTACTCTTCAGTATTATCAAAATGTCCTAATGAGTGATTACTTACTGAGGAACGAAGGTGTGGTGCACCTCCAGCACTTGCAGGAAGATACTCCTGAATCGTGTCTTCATCACCCCGAAGGCACGCTCGATGATGGAGCGTGCCCGGGAGTGATGGCTGTTGAAGCGCTGGGGTCCCACACCTTGCAGCGGCCGTTTGTATGGAGTGATGAGGGGGAGTGGATGTTGGAGGCAGGGGTACCCCCGTCTGCGAGGATAAAGTGCCCTGGAGGAGGGTAGAGTGCCTGCCGATAGAGTGGGCTGTGCGGAGCACTCTAGAGTCATGGACTGACCCAGGCCAGCCCACGTATGTGTCGATGAAGCGGCCCTGATGGTCACAAACAGCCTGCAGCAAAATGGAGCTGAACAGTTTTCTGTTTCTATAGCAGTGACCATCAGGGCCGCTTGGTGGCACGATGCGGACATGGCAGCCGTCGATTGCTCCAGCAGCTTTTCTGAAGGCTCTGTGTCTGGCCAGCCCTGCGAACCCACGCGAACACAGCCTCCAGGTCTTCTGCTGTCCTGGGGAGGTGGATGACCTGGTGGAAAATGGCCACCACCTCCTCAGTCACTCTGTGGACAATCCGGTGTTACCGTGGATCTAGGCATCCCAAAAAACTCTGGAGACCACCCTGCATGATGCCCCACTTGCCAGCCAGAACAGGAAACACCAGGGTCTCAATTGTGGCCCCCCCATCCATGTCTCCTGTCCTGACCCAGGAGTTCCAGCAGCACCTTCAGGGACTCCCTGCTCAGCCTGAAATCAGGGCGTGTGTCCTGGTCATTAAAAAACCTGTCCAGGACAGGGACGCTTAAGTTGACCCTGCAGTACAGGGGCCTTGGCTGGTAGAGGGAACGGTTGAGAAAAAGGGTTAAATAAGTGAACAGCATTTTTGTTCTTTGTTTATACATATATCTATTGACATGTTTATATATATATATGTTTATTGATATATACACACACAAATATATACATATATATATATATATACATACTTATATATGTATATATATATATATATATACTCAAGCTATACTCAACCTGAAATAAAATTTGTATCAGTATTATGCTAAATAACATTACTGTTAGCTAAAAATACAGTACATACATATATTCTGTGTTTGTGTATAAATATATCTCTATAGACATGTTTATATATATACACAAGCTATACTCAACCTGAGAAATAACATTTTAACATGTATTATAGGCTAATATTAACATTACTGTTAGCTAAAAATACAGTACATATATATTTTATATAATATGATAATAGATATAAGTATCAGTACCTGGACATGGTCTTCCATTAATTTGAAATAGATGGTGCGCCTGGTTGTGACCTTGGGAAATTGAATTTAACATATTGAACATCACCAAAAGAAAGTACTATCTCTGACTCCATATTGAACCGTTTGAAAATATTTTGCCTAATGTCAGAAATTATTACAGACACTTCTGACTGCAGCTGGTTGCTATGCGACGGGGGCGGCAAAAGGTAGGGATAACGGCCGGTGACGTACCAGGAAATGCTCCGTAGACCGTCTCATTTCGCATTCCGCGGAGGACCCACGTCGGTTGGGTCTTCCGCGGAATTCAAAGGCTGGGTCCTCAGGAGGATGCAGCCGCTGAATTGGGACACAGCTTGTGTGTGCGACTTAAGTGCGACTCGAGTCCGAGTCTCGAGTCCGAGTCGCAGACTCGAGTCCCCATCTCTGGCTCCATACATCCTTGACCTTGTTCCTCCTAACGCCAGAGAGAGCTCCACACTCGATCAGATAATTACCGGAGGCTTTAAACACAAGTCCTGCAGCTCACACTGAATACGCTAATAGCTAATAGCTAATGTACTCAGCGGGCGGCTGGTATTCTCCTCTGTTGCAAAGCAAAGCACGCACATTATATCACCATGTGGTGGAAGCACAACTCGAGAGGAATGCAATATTTGAAGCTTAGTAGTGGAAGTGGGGAAGGGGGGGATCTCACCATCAGCCTGAGCGCATGGCTGAATCGATGCGTTGACACCAGGGCAGCTCGTGCACCGTCAGTCAGCCTCATCTCCTCGCGCCGGTAAAAACATAACAACCTTCCTGCCAGCGCCAGCCTCTCATCTAATTATTCAAGGATACAGCAGCGATACATAGGCATTTGGGATGGAGGGGGGGGGGGGGTTGTGAGCTAGCTCCGCAGGGATACTGCCGAGCAGGTACTGTAAAGGTATCCTGGCAGCGCGGAGAACGAGCTGATAATGGGCTCATATGCATAATACCGACACGAGGCCAGATAGTCCTCGTCCTGCACGCCGACAGCATGTTGTGATCCGTTAAGCATGGGCGTGGAATTACGCCGTGTGTCCTGCATACAAGGCAAAGTGAATATATTGAGTTTAGCTTCTTGCGGCTTATTCATGTGAACATGCAAAAGACCTATGCTGATATTATTTGTTTAACTGCCAAGTAGGATTGGGGAGAAATGGATTACTAGTGAAACTAAAACAAGCATACTGGATAGTGTTTGTCGTAAAGCATCAGATGTTATCTCTTCTCTGTCAGTAGGATAATACTTTACGTGTGAATCTTCTACTGCCTGAATCTGCTTCATGGTTTTCACTTTCTTTGATTCATTTGTTCTGTTTTTAATTCAGCAGGTGAACCGATGTTCATAGAACAGTGTGTGAGCTTAACTGTGTGTGTTAAAGGGAAACGGAGCATTTCCTAAGGCCATTTTCAAACTCGTGGCAGCAGACGCTTTCAGCAAGGCCATTTAAAGCTCAATGAAGAATGTTCAAACGTATTCTACTTTAAAGGATGACATTTGGTCCATTAATATCACCGGCTTTATTCGACGACATGGCCATTACAGCGCTCCAAAGTGAAACGCCGGATCGTTACATTGGAAAAGGTGATGGTAATGTCGACAGTGAGATACGTTTAATGGGTACGGTGGTTTTCCCAAGGGGGAGAACATGTGACACGAAGTCAAGCAGGTGAACACACGAAGACCAATTACAGGACCTGCTTCGCGGTGTGTTGCAGCTCCGAGTGATTCCCTAATTCAGCGGCTATTAATATGGCACTTTCTGCTGAACAGCAAAAGACATCCCTGCCTCAAATTGACAGAGGCACACAAAGGGCAGTTATCAAAAGCCCTTGCACTGTAATGAGGCAGAAATATTAAACAGAACATCGTTGCCTTGGATCCGCGCTGCCACCTTTGGTATGATAATAGTTGGATGTTAATGTGGGAAGCGCTAACAATAGGGGACTGGGATGGGAGTGGGTGCTGGATTCGAATTGAAGATGTGGTCACACAGACTTGTTGAGCAGCATCCATCTGAGACGTGGTGGAGCGGAGCAGTGATGGCTGAAGACCCCATGAATTACTCATCTAGGGGAAACACTGGATGATGACATACATGAGGAACGCTGCTAATGACCCAAACACCATTTTGTTTGGCTGTGTGCAAGTTTAAAAAGTCGTTCTTTGCACTGCGCTGAGCACGGCAAACACAAGTGATTTGCAACTGTGCATTAACGAGTGCACATTTCAGACTTTTATCGAATGTGAAATACATCCCAGAAAATACTATTCTACTGATTTAAACTGAGGTGCAATTGATGCTAGGATGCTGAGGTAAACGGTCCAATACTGGTTTCCCATCAAGTGTCTTTGCCAATAAGTCAGACTGGCAGTATGCACAAACACCAGCAGCAACATGATGAAACATTATCTTTTTCAAACGAAAGCTCGATGTTGATTGACCCGGGCGTCTTTATACTTAGGTGCACCCGGCAGGTGCTTTGATCCTTCGCTCTTCAGGCTTCAGCGTGAGAAGAAAGCTGCTCAAAGAATTGTTGGAAAGGAGACGCTTCACTAATTCTTACAGGAAGAATGCACCAGATATTCAGATAATTAAAAGAGTGTTTTGGACAGGCTCTCGAACACACGCCAAAACACACACATTCTCATTCTGCTGCTTACATCTCCAATCCTCTCCTGGGTTTGCAGTTGGACTTGTGTGCATGTGACAGTCTGAGCTGTGTTTCTGTTGGATTACCTGCAATGTTTACTCGTGCGACAGAACAGCTGTTAGCTTTCAGATGGTACAAACAAATCATCAGCCGTCCTGCAGCTTCAGTCGAGCTGCAGCCATCCTGCTTTATTATCCAGGCCTGTGCTTCACACACAATGCATGCACAAAACTATCCAGCAAATGATTAAAATATGCTTAAAACTCACTTTATCATAATCTTGCACTAATGCACATTTCCCAAAGATATCGAAGCGACTGTTTATTTGTATATATTGATTGTTGTGCTTTTATTTATGTCTTAATGTGTGCATATGTATAGATGTCTGTTGATTGTGTATATATAGGATATACATATTTTTATATGTATTGTACTGTACACACAAATTGAAAGATCGACAATAAAGTGACTTGATTTTAACCAGTTAAACCCCACGGCCCCGTGGGCGGGGGCAAAAACGCAACATCTTGCAAGAAGCAGCGTCTGAGGGCTTCTTAACATTTAACAAACTATGAATGCGTCATACCAACTTAACGGGAGAGAAACTCAGCTTTCAGACAATATTAACCATATTTAGCAAAATGAAACATAAGGGTAATAACAAAGGCTCTGAATTAGCCCTGAGTGAAACATGCTAACACACTTAGCACAGAACTCAAGGTAAAATACCCTTATTACTTATCGTATCTGCACAAACAAGATGTCGATTAGCAAGCTGAGATTCCACAGATTCCAGACATATAAGTATCATCACTGAGCGATCAGAACTCGCGGCGAACGACAACCAAAATTAAGCTTTACGGGACCAAATCTGAAAATAAGTCTTACCGTTGCTGTTCTGATCAAAGGTCGTGTTCAATGGCATTAAAACGATAAACACGCAGCTGCAGGTTAATCCATAGGTTAATCCAATGTGTCTGTCCTTTGAGATGATTCCTGATAATCCATAATTCCATTTTCATGTCAATAACGGAGTTTTCATATTAGCTGCTACGATAGCTACGAGAGTGTATGACAGCTTCCTGTTCCGGGGCATTCTGGCATCACTCATTCACCAATGGGTAATGTTGGATTTGAGGAACTTCCCCTCGATTCTATTGGCTCTAGCGGTTTAAACAGAGGTGTCAATCATCAAAATCGACCGAGGGGGGCCAGAGAGATATGGCAAATGCACCCAAATGACCCCAGAAGTGTTTTTTCTTTGTCTAAATCTCTCTAAAAAGGTCAAACTTCACTGCTTTGCATCAATCTTGATACAGGGTACTTCTTATATGTTATAGTTTGGATTCCTAAAGCTTTTAGTCTACTAACTCATCATTCAAGGGTGGTTTTCACTATAAGTAATGGTTTATTTTTGGATGGACACAATCATTTACATGTTTTTACTATGTTCAATCTGAATTTACTTTAATATAAAACAATGCTATATTGATTCCGACTCTTCTACATCCAGCTCACAGGTTCATCATTGATATGAGAAAAAAGATTATTAATTTACTCCTTTTTAAAAGTGAAGATGTAGTCAATTGTTCTGGGGATGTCATTTTCGAGACCTGGAACACAGGCTCGGGGCTTTTAACGGATAAAGCTGGCCTCTTTTTGAAAAACCTGTAAACATTGTGATCGTATTTTGAATGATTTTTCCTGGATTTTCTTTTTAAATATTGCTTTTTTCTTTCGCTTGTTCACCACGATATCTTTATTCCCTTAACAACAACGAAAAGCACTTCATTCCAGTGCAGCACATGTTCCTCTTGTTCTCCGTCACTTTTCAAAGGTGCTATCTGTGCTTTAGGAAACCCTCATCGTGCAGACTTTGTGCAGAGCGTGTCCTCACGTTGCTCTGCAAATATGATAGTGGTGGCACGTCCTGATAATCTCTTGTTGTACCATCGATAATCCGTATCAATCCTCCGTTCCAAGCCGTCCATCAGGATTTTCTACTGATTTTTAGGGATAGGCAAATCCCCTCTGGTAGGCAGGCATGAAAATACCTAATTATTTTTCATAAGCATAAAAAATACTGCATGAAAAATTGTAATAACTCAAACTAGATTAGTGACATTGTGCATTCAAGGGTCCGCTCTCGTTCTGACCCTTTTAATTAGGATGTCGGCCGGCTCCATCCACTGTAAAGAATAATTGTTATCCCCGCATTCAGCCCAACAAAGAGCTTTTATAAGACTTACTTTGATGCTGCCATGTGACCGTTGTTTGGAGGTCTTTGTAGGTTAATGGAAGGATAATCGGCACTATTTGATCTCTGTTGAGTTGTAGCTGGTATTAGCCCGTGTTGTGGTCCAGTGTTTAGCATCGTTTCTGTTTTATTTTCTGCATCTCATCTATCCTTTGTTCTGAGCATTTGCTTCAGGGCTGACTTTAATTTAATGCAGCACTATAACTGTGAAGGTAAATGCAGAAATGTTCACATAACTGAAAAGATAACCTCTGCAACCTTGTACAGGATTAACGTAGGGATGATGTACAGCTAGGCGGTAAATAGTGAAGAAGAACACTGGTACATTATCTCGCTTATTACACGGTTAAATACTCACAATGTTGATTTCAAATGGTTTTATCGGTTTAAAAATGACCGTATTGCTTCTGATAAGTTTTCTCGATGTTGAAGAAACTAATGTTTTGTTGTCCACAGCCGACGTTAAATCGACCGGACTACTTTCTGCGGATTGATATGACTGCACATAGTCCCTAGATCCTCCTTAGCAATGGACTGTTAGCGAGAACTAACAGACCTCTGTCCAACTTGACCAATCAGAATGGAGTATTCAACGTGTGTGTGTAGTTATGAATTGATGGGGAAACCATGGATAGCATGGATAGCATGGATAGCATGGATAGCATAGATAGCATGGATAGCATGGATATCATGGATAGCATGGATAGCATGGATACCATGGAGAGCATGGATAGCATGGATAGCATAGATAGCATAGATAGCATGGATAGCATGGATAGCATGAATAGCATGGATAGCATGGATAGCATGGATAGCATGGATAGCATGGATAGGCACAGCACAATATATTCTACAACCGAGACGCTCCTTCCCCATTTTTTTTGGACTAGTTTGTCTGAGAATTGAGATCCTGCAAACTACTTAAAGACTTAGTGCTGCCATGGTGATCATGCCTCCTCAGTTATGCCATATGTTGGACTTGCATCCTGACACATCCCACTGAATCCTGATTCTAGCTTTTGGCTTTGGTTTACAGCATGATCGTGGAAATCCTTGACACTCTTGCCTCATCTCATGTTTTCCAAATGACACGTTAACACACACCAAAGGGAAGCAGCTGACATGCACAACATGCTCTGCGTGGGGAAATAACTATTTTGTTGATCTAAACCAACACAGAGACACTTCTACTCTTTTAATACCACGGAGAGGTTCTCATTAGATGCTCAAAGTAGGAACTGCATCTCACAAAAAGCATTTCCAAGCTGTCAGCCGGTGCAGGATAACAGGACATACATAAAGGCTTGTTGCACTTATACATAATTGCCTCGTAGCGATTATCTGAGCGACAATTTTCCATAACCGTTAGATTCACAATCAGCAGGTGAAAAAAGCCAATGCTATAAACGTGGCAGACATTAGATTCCAATGTCTGAAAAAGTCGTCTTCTGTTCTCACTATTAAAACTGAAATCTCAGGTATGGTGACAGCCATTATATATTTTGTCCAAAAACACCCAGAAGAAGCTGGAAAACCACCTCCGGTCTTCTGCTCAGCTTTTCCTTTCTATATTTTGTTTGTAATATAATGTTTATATTTTGAGAGCCATCATTTTTGCTTCCAAATGTTGGAAACCAAGAATGATTTTATGGACTAATGCACAACCTTAAAGTCGGGTTAATGGAAATGTAACATAGTGCTCACCATTGTTCTTAAATATGGCTTGAACAGAGTATGTCTTGCAACTTCAGTCAATACTGGTGCAGTACACCTCCTCTCATTATAAGCCGTCTGATGACAAACGGAAACATATTTTTAATGTTTTCACAAATACTCGTGAAATCTCATTATTCATGTGAGCATTTTCTTTGAGAGGTTTTTGGGTTCTCAGCAGGAAACCGATGGACTGTCCACTCCAAGTAGGGATGAGTCCTTACCCCAAGTGAAGGAGTTCAAGTATCTCGGGGTCTTGTTCTCGAGTGAGGGAACAATGGAGCGTGAGATGGGCCGGAGAATCGGAGCAGCCGGAGCGGTACTGCAGTCGCTTTACCGCTGTGACGAAAAGGGAGCTGAGCCAGAAGGCAAAGCTCTCTCTCTACCGGGCCATTTTCATCCTACCCTCACCTATGGTCATGAAGGATGGGTCATGACCGAAAGAACGAGATTGCGGATACAAGCGGTCGAGATGGGTTTTCTCCGCAGGGTGGCTGGCGTCTCCCTTAGGGATAAAGTGAGAAGTTCGGTCCATCCGGGAGGGACTCGGTTGAGCCGCTCCTCCTTCGCGTCGAAAGGAGCCAGTTGAGGTGGTTCAGGCACCTAGTTAGGATGCCACCTGGGCGCCTCCCTAGGAGGTGGTCCAGGCACGTCCAGCTGGGAAGAGACCAAGGGGTAGACCTAGGACCAGGTGGAGGGGTTATATCTCTTCGCTGGCCTGGGAGTGCCTTGGGACCCCCCAGTCAGAGCTGGTTGATGAGGGGAAAGGAAGTGTGGGGCTCTCAGCTGGAACTATACCTCCGAGACCCGACCACGGATAAGCGGGGAGAAGATGGATGGATGGTTTTTGGGTAACATAGAGCTTCCTTTAATCTCATCCGATGGGAAAGATGTTCAAATGGCTAAGCAAGAATATCATATTAATTCTGTCTACCGTGATTACGTCTACTTTTATATATTTAATTGTATATACGATTATTATCTCGTATCCTATCAGGTTGTTCGTATGCATGCAGCTTCGTGGTTTAATTCAGTCCCTATCAGAGGACTACCATGAAACACTGCAGGCCTGTGGGTTACCATGGTTATAATTAGCTGAGGGAAAATTCAGCATTTCACTTTTGGAAATTGTCTGAATGCTTTTTTCAGTCGTCATTTTCATTTCTAGTCAGTGTTTGACAGTTTTAACAAGCTCTCAGAATATATTCATCATGCATTATATTGAATTCCAGCGATAATTGTGTTTCTCAATAATTGTGTTTCTTATTCAAGGATATAAATGTGTGAAAAAAACAACTTCTTGGTGAGCCAACATTTACTTATCCAGCCTGTGTATTTGTAGACTGGAGAACATTGGCAATTAGTGTACCTGCGGTCTTCTAATCCTCGTGGATCACAGATTCATGCTCTCGGTTTCATTCGCACCAAGTCCTCTTTAACTTTTATTGTGTCTTCAATCTACATTTTATCCAGAATACTTCACACTCTTCCAATTAACTTTTTCCCAGAGTGGGCGATTCGGGTGATTTGAAGCGATGGATTTTGGCGAGTGATAAAAGTAAAGAGTGAGCCGGTGAGAAAAAGATACGGGTTGCTGTAAAGCACTGAATTAGTGGAATGTCAAAAAATGTTTTAGTGTTCATTCTTGTGAAGCTTACTAAACTTAGTGTGAAATTCGCATACGGTTTTTCACAGCGATACTGAGAGAAGTGTCGGGAAGCAGCACGGTGCGGAGAATTCAGTGTCGAGGGATATTGATATTGCCTCAGAGGTGTGTGTGTTGGGAGCCACGGCCTCGCCCTGTTTTTACGCGATAGCACTTCTTTATCGACAACAGAGGGAAAAGGATCTTAGGGAATATTATTCTTAACATCACGATTGATTTTCAATGCAACGAAGGAATCGCTTTGACACTACTGACGTTTAATCAGTACTTCACAATCATCAAAACTACAATAAATGCATTTAAAACCAAAGAATAATTACACTTTTGATGTAGGTCACGTTCAAATAACTATGAAGGAGGGTTAGCACCACATGTGGAAAAATGTTTGAGATCTGACCAAAAGTGGATTCTTTCTTAGTTCTCAGATTAAAGGTGGGGTAGGTACGTTTCAGAACCGGCTCGAGTGCACTAAAATGTGAAAGTACGCAGCCGAAAAGAATCCGCCCCTTCCTTCAGACTTCCTTACGGCCCCTACACACGCGGCGTGCGTTGCCGCTTCAACGCTTCTGCCCGTTCACTTTGAATGGGGTGACGTCACGATTCGCCGAACTGCATTGTGGGAGGCAAAGCGTAGCTTCTCTCGCGGTGCTCGCTGCAGAAGTAGAGCAATATTCTACTTTTGCCGCCTCGACGGAGGCGTCAGCCAATCAAATCCAGCGTATGCAAATCTGACAGTACAAGCGCTAGCCAATCAAAACCGGGTGTATGTTGGGAGAGCCAGACCGCAGTTATTTCCCATATGTCAACAAAAGGAGGAGAAAATGATCGTGGCGGTAGGGAATCACCCGGTACTCTATGACCAGTCCCTCTTTACATACAGGGATACAAACCGGAGGAGCCAGGCATGGGGGGAGGTGGCAGAGACCGTGGGGGAAACTGGTAGGTTTTCGCCTGTTTGGGGAGTTTATATCCAGTGTACTTCGTTTGAATGGACAGCTAGCAAGCATAGACAGTATATTAGCCAGGCATGGATGTAGCATGAATGCTTTGCTTGTATGTCCGGGCGGGACATTCATGTGGTTGGTTGTTGGTCGCGTTGCTCGCGTTGACCTCCCCAAGCTCAAGATACGCCCACCGCCAAGCGGCAACGCACGCCGCCGGTGTAGGCTCCGTTACAGAGCACCTCCTCCAACACACATGAACGCACACATGACGTCAGCAGACTAGTGAAAGTGGCCGCCTGTTGCTGGCGAGTCATTGAAGTACTGCTGCAACGCACTCCCAATGAGGGCACGAGATACATTTGTGCGTGCACGAGATGGAAGGCTGACAGACAGGGCGGCAATCTAGCGTAAAAAGTACAACCAATCCGTTAGCTGGGCCGGCTAAACGGATTGGTTGTACTTTTTACAGTATCACGGCTTCCACAGATGACATTTTTTTATGGATTTTTTGTCAAAGCACTTCAGATATTCATTGCTATCGGATGTTAAAAGCATTCCATGGAATATAAAAAGTGTATCTCGAGCCGGTTCTCAAACGTACCCGACCCCACCTTTAAAGTCAAAATTCTGAGAGTTGTCAAAATATTGAAAGTCTCACAATTATCACTTTTTTTTCAGAACTGAAAAGAGAATCCAGTTTTGGTCCGATCTCAACTTGTAAATACATTAAAAAAGTTAAATTTCAACAATATACACGGCAGAAACTTGACTGATAAATTGGCTGTGCTGGAATATCTGCAACAATTACCAAATTTAAATATATAAATATCGGCTAATATGTCATCATAGAAAAAAGATGTCGTAGCGTAGTACTTTTGTAGAAGTCTTGCGCAATGTCCACCAAGAGACGCTATAAAGAGCCATATATGTTTAGGTATGGAATAAAAATAAGATGTCACAAATACCTAAATACACAACACTTTAATAATAATAATAATAATAGCAATAAATGCACATTTAATGGACAATCTTGCACCAAAGTTATTGATATTGAAGTGACTGTTATTTTGTATATATTGATTGTTGTGTGTGTGTATATGTGTCTGATTGTGTATATAAGATATACACATTTGTATACATATTTGTATACACATCTGTATTACTGTATCATTTTACATTCGGATTGTTGGAAACGTCATTTCGATCTCCCCGTCTGGACACACACACTGAGTAAGACTGACATTAAATCTGACTTAAAAGTCACTAATCTTCATCAACACAAAGACCTGCTTGAGACCTTCAGACTGTATTCATCACACACGTCTTTAGCCTTGGAGCGTTATAGTCGTGCTCTTTATCTGTCCATACCAACACATACCATCTCAAACAATAGTAATGTCAGTGACAAAACCAAGGGCTCTGTCATAAATCTAAGCTATAGTCTCTTTCCAAACTCTTCAGAAGTTGGAACACTTTTGTTGTATTGCCACCTCGAGTTTGTTGAGCCATTGCTGCCAGAAGCGAGTCTGGGAGCGAGCACACTTCCATACATCATCGTGCTGAGGCATTACCGCGGGTAATGAAGTGTGAACGAGGAGCAGCACTTCGTTTTGTCATAAAGAGTGGGAGGGGGCTCGTTGTAGAACAAGGAGATCGTGGACGCTCTTCAGGGCATCACGGCAAAGTGCCACGAATTACTGGCCAAAGAAATGCTCATTTCATTTCATATAGTCTTCCACAGTCTGGATATATGACATGCACACACATGCTGCTAGCCCGATAAGAAATACAGTTTCATTTCCCTCATGCTGCAAACCATAGATGCCTGCAACTCGATATAGTGTCTAAAGTGAAGGATGCTGTGAAGGATGCTGTGAAGGATGCTACGCAAGGATGTAACTTTGGTTTGAGAAGTGGGGGGGGACACAAAACAGGGGTCCTCCGCAATGAAACATTTTCTCGATTTTAATTTCCATTCCTGCCTTTCTTCAAATATATTAGGGACTCTGGCGTTAACTAATCCAAGAAGATGTGTAGTGTATATAATGAGGAGGAGATTTTTTGTCTAAAGTCAAAAGCATCAATCTGGGGCACTTTGAGAGCAAGATTAAGACATGGAATGATTTCTTAACTTATTTTGAACAACTATATTAATAGATGGAAATATTTGTTTACAAAGATGACCAAACCGTTTGAGACCCACTGAGATAACTTAGACTAAAGTGTACAATCTAATCACTCAGAGTCCTTCACCTCCTGAGCTGACGTTTATCTCAGTCTGACAGGAGGGGACCTCTCCCTCTCCCTATTGTTGAAACAGCTTCTAATCTCTCTCTCTCTCTCTCTCTCTCTCTCTCTCTCTCCTCTCTCCTCTCTCTCTCTCCTCTCTCTTCTCTCTCTCTCAAAATCATACACACAGACGCTCATCCGTGACGATGACCGCCAGAGATGGGGTCGTTACTAAAAAAAAGTAATATATTACATATTTACTTTAAAAAAAAGTAATATATTACACTACTTCGTTACTCTCCATAAAGTAATTCGTTACTTTACTCGTTACTTTACTCGTTACTTTACTCGCAGGGCCGGCCCGCCCCTCCCTGCAGGCAGATCACGCAGACTGCTAAAGTTTCAAATGTTCTCTTTAGTTCAGTTTCCATTGTCCATAAGACTGATCCAGATAGCTCCTGAATGTTTTCCTATCTGACCGTGGCTGTCCTCTGTCTCCTGCTATCTTTATATTTGCTATCTGTGCGCAGTCTATCTCTGCTCCGCTGTTGCGTCAGCGTGTTCTCCTGCATGCTGGTCATGTGTTGCACTGGAACCAGACACCGCAAAGACTTCAGCCGAGCACGTACGAACTGCGCATGCGTGAGTGGCAATAACTCTCCTTACCAGCAGGCGGCGGTAGTGTGTATTCGTCATTCAAAACAGGCAACAACCGGAAACAGAAGAAGAACAGAATACGTGATATAAAACAAACAGCTATGTGCGTTAGCTCCACCTTAGCATGTGTTCTTTGCAGGTGTTTGTTGAGGTTTGATTATGACTGATTTTAGAAAGTAACGAAGTAACGCGTGTCGGGGCAATGTTAGTAACTGTAGTGTGATTACTGAATTATAAAAGTAACGCGTTACACTACTCCGTTACCGACAAAGTAATATTATTACAGTACGCGTTACACCCAACTCTGATGACCGCTAGCGTAAAAAATAAAAAAAACACATTTTCTAGGGATGCGCCGATCGATATCGGTGCTCTCTAAACAGGCCGATCGCGAGAGCCGATCGCATGACGTAAAATACATATACTTTTCTCTGTGTGCGGCAAAACAAGCTCGCCAACATGGCTTCACCGGTCTGGCATTATTTTAAGGTGTCCGAAAAAGACAGTAAAATAGCGGAATGCAACGTGAAGCAGAAATCCTGCAGCTCCGCCCGCTGAGACGGACCGGTGAGCGGGACGAAACACACAAGAGTTAGACCTGACACACTTAGCTATTTGATCTACCTCTGGAACAAGCTAAACTATAAATATATATTTATCTTCACTGTCGGGTCACTCATTACTGGATCAGTGAGCTGCATGAGATACTGACAGGCTGTCAGGAGAGGGAGGGGAGAGGGAGAGGGAGAGAGGGGAGAGAGGGGAGAGAGAGGAAAAGAGAGCGCTTCCGCTCATCTCTCCCGTGTTATTCTCCAAAGTGAATGTAATCTTGAATAATGTACATCATTTGAATGTAATAATTAAGTTGATGTTTGTGGAAGCTCCAGTGAATGAGCCCCATTAGCTGAGTTTAAACATCACTTTAAATGGAAGATTTAAAGTGATGTTTAAATCTTCCATTTAGGCCACGCCCACTTGATCGGATCGGCCGATACTGATTCCGGCGATCGGCCCCGAAAAAGGTGATCGGAGCATCCCTACATTTTCTTATCAAGCTCCACATTTGTGGAATCAGCTTCCAGTTTGTGTTCGGGCGGCAGACACCCTATCCGTTTCTAAGAGTGCGCTGAAGACCTTCCTTTTTGATAAAGCTTATAGTTAGGGCTGATTAGATTCAGCCCTAGTTTTGCTGATAGTTGTCGGGGGACATCTTCCTTCTCCTTCTCTCTGTCTGTACCTGTGTCCTCTCATGTTCCCATTAACCCAGCTTCCCCCACATGTCTCTCTTTTTGGTGTCTATACGCCGGGATCCGGAGTCATGGATGATCCTGCGGTCCTGAGTCCTGGATCGCGAGCCCTGGATCTCGAGTCGTGGCTGTGGTCCTGGATCATCGGTCCTGGATGGATATCCTCGTGGATTCTTCTTCCTATTATACACACATGCATTTACAAACATCTGGACACCTATGTTGCAAATGTATTATCTTTTCAATTTACACACGGCATCTATGCACGTCTGTCCGTCCTGGGAGAGGGATCCCTCCTCTTGCTGCTCTCCCTGAGGTTTCTCCCATGTTCCCTTTAAACTGTGGGTTTTCTCTGGAAGTGTTTCCTTGTACAATGTGAGGGTCTGAGGACAGAGGGTCTAAGGACAGAGGGTCTAAGGACAGAGGGTCTGAGGACAGAGGGTCTAAGGACAGAGGGTCTGAGGACAGAGGGTCTAAGGACAGAGGGTCTGAGGACAGAGGGTCTGAGGACAGAGGGTCTAGGACAGAGGGTCTGAGGACAGAGGGTCTAAGGACAGAGGGTCTGAGGACAGAGGGTCTGAGGACAGGGTCTGAGGACAGAGGGTCTGGACAGAGGGTGTCGTATTGTCATACTGATATTCTGTACACATGTGAAGTCCACTGAGACAAATGTAACATTTGTGATACTGGGCTATATAAATAAACATTGATTGATTGATTGAAAAGTGGGGGGACATGTCCCCCCTGTCCCCAGTGGAAACTACGCCCATGGTGCTATGCACAAAGAAGTAGAAGTAGAATGTCCCTCTCTGTTGTTATCAATATGGAGAGTGGCATTTTCCCCACACTTACTAGTGGATTTCCATCTGGTTCAAATGAAATATGCACGAGTTGAACATCTGGTTTCCGCAAAGTGCAACGATACATCTTAATTCCTTCCTAATTAATATATTCAAACTTGTTTTTTATCCAAATATCCCAAAGACACATGAAAGCAGCTCCAAGTAAATGGGTTTTTATTTGACTTGTTCCTCCCTGCTTCTCGTTGTGGTGAAGAACGATGCATAATGAAAGCTGCAATATCTCACGTCTTGCCGTACTCTGGATTGTTCCGACATTAACCCTTTTTCATTTCTTACGTTCTCATGTACCTCATGGAGCAGCCAGCCTTTTTCCTCTAAATTCGGACGACCGCAAGAAAAATAACCCGCAGGCGGGAGCCGATGGAAACATTGAGAGGCTTAGATTTGTTTCTGGGCCGCCTCACGTGATTTTGCAGCATGATTTATTGTCCGCACCGACAACATGCCCCAGGGACATCTTAGATAAGTGCACTGCATTCACACAAAGGAGACTCTGTTTTAAGCAGATGCTTGTGTAGTTGTCAGATTGCATTCAGGGCTCACTGGCAAGGGAGGGGAAGTTATATTTAGTGACACGTATTATGATAGATGAGTAACAAATCAGCCAATGAATGACCGCCAAACATTCTCACATTACTTTTGACACACGCTTCTGCTTCTTTGTGTACAGACCATATTGAAGTCTCGTATTCTTTAAAGAGTCCTCTCCTGCTGATGTTCAGGTGTATATCAGTGTGTAGTGTCCTCTACTTTAAAGAGTCCTCTCCTGCTGATGTTCAGGTGTATATCAGTATGTAGTGTCTCTACTTTAAAGAGTCCCTCTCCTGCTGGTGTTCAGGTGTTTATCAGTAGTGTATGTAGTGTCTCTACTTTAAAGAGTCCTCTCCTGCTGATGTTCAGGTGTATATCAGTGTGTAGTGTCTCTACTTTAAAGAGTCCTCTCCTGCTGATGTTTCAGGTGTATATCAGTATGTAGTGTCTCTACTTTAAAGAGTCCTCTCCTGCTGATGTTCAGGTGTATATCAGTATGCAGTGTCTCTACTTTAAAGAGTCCTCTCCTGCTGATGTTCAGGTGTATATCAGTGTGTAGTGTCTCTACTTTAAAGAGTCCTCTCCTGCTGATGTGCAGGTGTATATCAGTGTGTAGTGTCTCTACTTTAAAGAGTCCTCTCCTGCTGATGTTCAGGTGTATATCAGTGTGTAGTGTCTCTACTTTAAAGAGTCCTCTCCTGCTGATGTTCAGGTGTATATCAGTATGTAGTGTCTCTACTTTAAAGAGTCCTCTCCTGCTGATGTTCAGGTGTATATCAGTATGTAGTTTCTCTACTTTAAAGAGTCCTCTCCAGCTGATGTTCAGGTGTATATCAGTGTGTAGTTTCTCTACTTTAAAGAGTCCTCTCCTGCTGATGTTCAGGTGTATATCAGTATGTAGTGTCTTCTACTTTAAAGAGTCCTCTCCTGCTGATGTTCAGTCGGTGTATATCAAGTATGTTGTGTCTCTACTTTAAAGAGTTCCTCTCCTGCTGGATGTTCAGGTGCATATCAGTATGTAGTGTCTCTACTTTAAAGAGAGTCCTCTCCTGCTGATGTGCAAGGTGTACATCAAGTATGTAAGTGGTCCTCTACTTTAAAGAGTCTCTCCTGCTGATGTCAGGTGTATATCAGTATGTAGTGTCTCTACTTTAAAGAGTCCTCTCCTGCTGATGTTCAGGTGTATATTAGTATGTAGTGTCTCTACTTTAAAAGAGTCCTCTCCTGCTGATGTTCAGGTGTATATCAGTATGTAGTTTCTCTACTTAAAGAGGTCCTCTCTCCTCCTGATGTTCAGGTGTATATCAGTATGTAGTGTCTCTACTTTAAAGAGTCCTCTCCTGCTGAGGTCCAGGTGTCTATCAGTATGTAGTGTCTCTACTTTAAAGAGTCCTCTCCTGCTGATATTCAGGTATTATCAGTATGTAGTGTCTCTACTTTAAAGAGTCCTCTCCAGCTGATGTTCAGGTGTATATCAGTATGTAGTGTCTCTACCTTAAAGAGTCCTCTCCTGCTGATGTTCAGGTGTATATCAGTATGTAGTGTCTCTACTTTAAAGAGTCCTCTCCTGCTGATGTTCAGGTGTATATCAGTATGTAGTGTCTCTACTTTAAAGAGTCCTCTCCTGCTGATGTTCAGGTGTATATCAGTATGTAGTGTCCTCTACTTAAAGAGTCCTCTCCAGCTGATGTTCAGGTGTATATCAGTATGTAGTGTCTCTACTTTAAAAGAGTCCTCTCCTGCTGATGTTCAGGTGTATATCAGTATGTAGTGTCTCTACTTTAAAGAGTCCTCTCCTGCTGATGTCCAGGTGTATATCAGTATGTAGTGTCTCTACTTTAAAGAGTCCTCTCCTGCTGATGTGCAGGTGTATATCAGTATGTAGTGTCTCTACTTTAAAGAGTCCTCTAAAACGTATACATTGTCCTCTGACAGATCAGCGTACAGCTCCCAGCCCTGAGTCTGATCTGAAGCCAGCGGAAAGTCGTCCCCGATGACTGTCATATATAAAGGACAAGTCGTCGGCATTAAAATAATTCCTGTGGTTAACGTGCGCACTTTAATCTCTCTGTCGGCCTCCTGTTGTTAGCAGTGTTGCTATCAGGGGCTTCTGAATAAACATGCGCGTGTTTTAAAAAGACTAAGATGTCCTTTTGTTCCTAGCAGCTGCAAGGGAACACTTCGGACGTGCAGTCTCCTACATTATCCTTTTAGTATAAACACAAATCTCTTTCTCATGCACTCTTTACCGCCCGTAAGGAATCTGCTAAAGGCATTGTCTGCACCACAGAGTCTAATATGTATTGGTTCCTTCCACTGACTTAATTGCAATTTGCAAAAGAGTAGAAAGCAGCAAACCCCACAGCCCGATGCTCGTGGAGTTTATTAATGTATTGTTTGTTGCTCACCACCGGCAGGTCATTTGTTTTCATCGCCCGCCTCAGCTATACGCGTCAACTCATGCATTACGGTCTTTAAAGGCTGAATTATCACCCTTTGAAGCACCGGCTGTCACTCACATGCTTCATTGTAAGAAAAGAAAAGGCTTCTCTATTATATTATTTCATTTAACAACGAGAGACAGAAGAGGCTTGTTTTTTGGCACTTCAATCACCTCCCCTGGAATAGCGAGGTGCTAGGGAAACGAAATCGACCCAGGAAAGAAAATAGCTGAACTATTCTGTACCAATGTGCAGTCAGGAGTTACTCTGTACTCGACTTTTTAACTCCCCGTTGCTCCCGATATAAATAAAATGTTGGCATCGAGTGTTCAACCCGACCCCACTCCGACACAGCAATATGTCCGATAGTGAATAGAGATAACTTCTGCATATATAATAAGCCAGTCGAGCGATGGTACAAGCTGTCAATCAGAGATCAATGTTTTTCATCGTGTGTTCAGTATTCATCATGGGACTGAGAACTCGCACTTGCTATCGATTTGTTTACGTCCTCAAAGTTAGCAGTTGTTTTTCTGTGTTTGCCCGGCAAAGCCCAAACACTGGAGTCAGGGTTTGCTGGAACAGCTGACCCAGCAGCCATACATCTGTGGAACACAATAGGAAATCAATCACGAACACAGCAAACAAATAACTTGGAGAGGAGAAAATAGACTGGATGTCTGTGTAAGAGACTGAGAAGGGGCCTATATTCTGCTTTTTTACACCTTTCCCGGAGTGTGTTTTATCGGTTTTAGTGCATGTAAATGGGCTGCAACGACACAAAATCTGTTTCCTCCAGAAGTTTCTCTACCACTCCACTTAAGATGGCTTGATGTTTCATGCAAAAGGTGTTATGTCAAATATCCACAAATATCACGATTCTGTGAGTTTAAATCTTTGCTGATGGTTTGGTGCTAGCTTTCAATCCTTTAGGGCAGGGGGTCCCAAACGTTGCCATGCCAACGACCCATATAGCATTATCCTCTGGCGGGGACCCCCTGTTGTTTTTAGATGAGTACATTATGATGGAAAATATGACAAATTCATCATACAGCTTAATACATTTTCTTAATATATTTGTATTAATAATTAATAATCAGTTATTCTTCTTAAGAATGTTTGTATTTATCTTTTGTTTGTCATTCATTACATTGATTGTGTGTTCTGTTATAAACATTCTTAACACAATATTAAACAGTAAACATATTTTTAAATTGATTTCTGTCTTTATAATATTATATAATTTTCAACAGTAATATGAACAATTAACATATATTTTTAGCATTTTGACAGCTATATGCCTTAATAATATTATATATAATATTCAACAGTAATATTAACAATACACCAATTTATATTCATATATATAAACATCAATATTTGCTACATCCGTGCTCTCATCCAGTTGCAGAGCGAAACATTCACTCTCACTTGCTCCAAAAGCTGAGCAGATACTCAGTTTCCCTCTCAGTAGCGGCAGCTCGATTCTGATTGGCTTGAACAACAATAAACAATAAAATAAAATATTAATAAATACAAAATATTAAAAGATTGGCATCAAAGGAGGACACATAGATTATATGCAGTTATTAATAACATCTAAAAAAAAAAAAGATTCCCCTTTCCCTCAAACTTTGCGTGGGGGGGTCGGGGCCCCACTTTGAAGAACACTGCTTCAGGGGACAATGCATATTACATTTTCCCTTTTCAATCACGCATCTGTAATTATAATTGTGGTGCGAACATTGTGTTTGCATTCAAAAAAGACAATCAGGGCACAAAGCCGCTAAATCTCCTGGAGACGGACAGAGACGGACAGCGTTAACCTTTATCAACACAACTTCTTTATTTACTTCCAGAAACTCCTATCATATCACACTGGTCTCTCTGCCAGATGCTGTTCCTCTATTTCTGCCTGCGTGCATATATTACCTTTCAATGTCTTCAAATCAAATCAAATAAAGTTTTATTTATAGCACATTTATAAACGATTTTTGGTCTAGCCAAGTGCTGTACATATAATAAAAATAGCCTACAGTAGAGACACGTTACAGCAAATACAACAACACAGATTGTTCAGAATATCAGTATGAGAAAAACAACACCCTCTGTCCTTAGACCCTCTGTCCTTAGACCCTCTGTCCTCAGACCCTCTGTCCTCAGACCCTCTGTCCTTAGACCCTCTGTCCTTAGACCCTCTGTCTCAGACCCTCTGTCCTCAGACCCTCTGTCCTCAGACCCTCTGTCCTCAGACCCTCTGTCCTTAGACCCTCTGTCCTTAGACCCTCTGTCCTCAGACCCTCTGTCCTTAGACCCTCTGTCCTCAGACCCTCTGTCCTCAGACCCTCTGTCCTTAGACCCTCTGTCCCTCAGACCCTCTGTCCTTAGACCCTCTGTCCTCAGACCCTCTGTCCTCAGACCCTCTGTCCTCAGACCCTCTGTCCTTAGACCCTCTGTCCTCAGACCCTCACATCGTACAAGGAAACACTTCCAGAGAAACCCCACAGTTTAAGGGAACATGGGAGAAACCTCAGGGAGAGCAACAGAGGAGGGATCCCTCTCCCAGGACGGACAGACGTGCAATAGATTGCCGTGTGTAAATCCAAGAGATAATACATTTTACAGCGTATAGACCGAATGTTAGGAAATGCATGTGTCTGTAATGAGAAGATGAATCCACGAGGATGTCAGCTACAACCCTGTGGAAGCCATCAGGGAAGCAGCAAGACGAGACCCAGGCAGGACCGCAGAGACAGGTTCAGCCACGACCCGAAGTCCACGACTTAATCCAGAGCTCAGGATAGAGGATCCAGGACACAGGACTACAGCAAGAGGATCAGCCTCGACCGGCGTAGATACAGATACAAACAAGACAAAAAGATTTGGCTGGGTTAATCGGAACAAGAGAAGACACAGACACAGACAGAGAGGGGAAGGTCATTGGATAAAAGTTATTCTTGATAACCCTCTAGAACAGTGTTTCTCAAACTTTTTCATACCAAGGACTTAACCAATAAAAAAACACTCGCGGACCACCTAACTCCACAAATATCCAAAATCGCATCGTTTTTCTAGAACAGATTACAAATCGCCTGAAAATGGTACAAACACGTGGCAACATGTGTGATGAAGGTGATGCGCTGGGCTGTATCATACAATCAAAGGTGAAACTTAACCTCGCTCCATTGCGGAGATATTCCCGCGAGAGTGCAGAAAACTTACATTTATTTATTCATTTCAAATGTCAAATGTTACCAATATACTCGCGTACCACTAGGGGGCGCTCACGGACCACCAGTGGTCCGCGGACCACACTTTGAGAAGCACTGCTCTAGAAAGATCTCATGAACTTCCCCACTCAATCTATCAAGACTTGAGTTTGTTAACTTGATAATTACTCTTTCCCAAGATGATATATTCATGGTCTTGGTTTCCTAAGCCGTACTATTTGTATTCTGGATTTGTGATATCTATTTCTGGCCCAGTTCCCCATTATTGAATCAAGGTAGTACCAAGGCATCAGCAACTTAATCTGGGGAATTATACATGCCAGGAGCCGGCAGACAAATGGAGAACGACTAATCCTCTCAAATATTACATTTTGTATTTATGTTGAATCTATGTTTTTCCCCAACGCCTGTGCCTATTCATGTTCAAATGTGCCTTTCATATGTGGATCTCGGGGAAAAAAGGCAACAAAACGGCATTTAGATGTTTTAATGATGTGTTTTCACATTTGATGGTGTATATGGATGCTGTTGGTTTTAGTTTAGGGACTATATGCGTGACTCCTGACAGGAGCGTGACAAAGTAATGATATATTCTTCTATAGTGTTGTTTATGTCCTCCAAGGGGCTAATTACTATGGTGGAAGTGTGAGGCTGTCAATCAACGCCGGGATCTCACCGTCTTTACTCGTCTCAGGAAGGAGTCAACATGCAGATACTGTATAACTGAGATCTAACATATCATAGCGGTTTGCTGGTCAGTGTTGAATATACACATCACAACTGTCAACTTTTCCTGTGGATGTTTACCACATCAAAGCTGACTGGCGATACATTATATATTTTCCTAGCCGCCAAATAGGGGTAATGAAGTCCTTTTATGTTCATCTGAATACACACAGGTGAATACCAACTTATGATCACATCTCTTATAACCAGCACAAGCTGTCAGTGTTTCATAATCTTGTTCCCTCTGGCATACGGTGGATCCAATCTCCCAAAATGTTTCGCTTGAGGGATGTGTTCTCTAAGGGCTTGGCATATCCCCCGCTGTCAACATTTGAGCTATCGCACTGACTGGCTCCAAACCCTCCATTTTAGCTGGATGTCTCCAAAATGTCACCCCCTGACATCCTTACAAAGAGAGCCATCTCCACCAATCAGCTGGCTCGGAGGTTGAAGAGATACATGGCGTGCTTCTGGACAGCGAGCACAATTTAATATCGACAGCCTCCATAAATTGCCCGGCACTGATAGCCTTGCACATAAGCTCTATTGCCTCTGTCCCCTTTGGGAGAGCAGAGCATCTTTCTCTCCTGGTCGCAGAGTGAGAGCGGAGAGCAGCCGGCAGAGGCCAGATTGGCAATATTTATCTTGGTCTGAAGAGCGACTGAACACAAACATTCAGGGTAATTTTAACCTCTCGAGAGACTGCCGGGGAGGGGCGTGAGCATTGTATCAATATCAAAGTGAAATAAGGCATTTCATTATCATTCGCCGGGCTATCTTTTCAAGTGGAAGCTGCAATAAAAGAAAAACATCAGTGGGGATGAGAGAAAAGAAATTGTAATGTGCTGATTTACTTGTAATACTAGGTTATGTTTTATTTAACTCGCCACACAATGTTTCAGCAGGTTTATCTCCACATAGATGTTGAAACAAAGGCCTGCTGGGAAGTGTTTTGTTTACCAATCAATACAAAACTCAAAGCCTATTAACCTCCCTGAACTATTTAACACCAACTGGCCCCTATTACTGAGACCAGTCAATGATGGTTGTCACTTTAATGCGATCAGTACCACTTTCTATTAGGCCTATCAGAAGTCTCTACCTGTGACTTCAGAGGTCAGGAAGAGCAGCTTCATTGCACTTGCAGCTTCAACTGCTGCTATTAAAGTGGTGAACAACATCATTGAGGCATTGGACTGTAAAAAGTATTGTGCAGCTCTATTTATTGATTTGTCAAAGGCATTTGACACAGTTGATCATATCATCCCGACGGAAAGACTTCACAGTATCGGCTTATCTAGGCACACTGTAGGTTGGTTTTTAAATTATTTATCAGCGAGAACCCAATGCGTCCAATTTTCTGGGTCCTTTTCTTCCTTCCTCCCGATAGCAAAAGGTGTGCCACAAGGTTCCATATTAGGACCCATTCTTTTTACCATATATGTAAATAATCTATGTAATAATTTAGCAAATGCTTCTTACCATTTGTATGCAGATGACACTGTTATTTATTGTTCCTCCGCTTCTATAGAGCAACGTCTAGATTTCCTCCAGTCTGCCTTTGATGTCATACAAACCCATTTATATCAACTAAAGTTGGTATTAAATGCTGAAAAATCCAAAGTAATGATATTTTCGAATGGCAAAAAGTTACCATCTGTTCTACCCAATATGTGTACTGCACAAGGGACTGACATTGAGAGGGTCACTACTTACACATATCTGGGATTTCTTATTGAACAGAACTTGTCTTTCAAGTTACACACGGAAAATGTTGTTTCAAAGCTAAAAATAAAATTAGGTTTCTTTTCCTGTTTCTCTTTTCAGACGAGGAAACATCTGATATCTGCAACGTTTTTACCCGTATTAGATTATGGTGACCTGCTATACATGAATGCCTCTGACCAGTGCCTAAAGAGCTTGGATACTGTGTACCATTGTGCCTTACCATTTATCACTGGATGTGGATATCGAGTACACCATTGCACTTTATATGCTGCTGCTAATTGGCCATCTTTGTCTACTTTCCCATTGGTTGGGTTTTATTTATAAATCTCTGCTTGGGTTGGTTCCCTCCTACATTTGCACATATGTGTCAAAGAGAAAGTCTGTATGGCCTGCGCTCCCAAGATTTTATTCAGATGCTGGTCCCTACAGTGAGAACACAACAGCTTTTAGATATGCTGCCCCCACAGCTTGGAACAATGTACAGAAGGAGCTGAAACTCTCAGATTTAGTCACTATGGGGGAATTCAGGTCCATCTTAAAGGACAGAGAACACGACACCATTGGTCGATGTGAGTGCTCGTATATCCTGAAATCGTTTTAAATGTTGCCAGTTTTTGAATGATTGTAATAGTTTGTTTTACTTCGCATATTGACTGGCTAATGTGCCGTTTTATTTGTGTTTTACAGCTGTATTTGTCTGCCTTTCATGTCTGTGTTTTATATGTTGTAACTTTGTACATGCTGCCCTTCTTGGCCAGGTCACTCATGGAAAAGAGATTTTAATCTCAATGACTTTTTTTTACCTGGTTAAATAAAGGATATATATACTTAACCAACGTTTGAACAGCTCATCCTCCAGGGTCAATGTCTCATAATTTACAACATTTTGCTTCCTTTATTGCCCTTTTCCGTATTAAGCCATGCTCAGTTTCCCATCCTGTTATTTTTGTCATATTTTGGATTATTTTATGTTGAATTTAACATCATAAGAATTATATACAAAATAAACAGCAAATATATACATATATAGCAGAGAAAGACATATATGAATAGACTATCCAATGAATACACAACATAAAATATACATAATTAATTAGAATACTCGATAATAGACCATCTACTATACAGAAACATAATGACATGCATAACACAAACTACATTTTGCCATGCAAAGACAAATCGTTTAAGTTGTGTTTTCTTTTCTTTTTGATTACCTGAAGGCATCATATCAAGCTGATGAAATTGTCATCATAGTTGTATTCACTGCTTGGAAGCATTTGATTCATTTTCTGGCCAAATAGAGAACAAATATAATCCAATGTAGCCTTGTTTTGTGTCTTTTGAGAGAAACATCCGGTTATTTTGTTTATTAATAACTTCAAAATGAGCTAAAAAGGCTCCGTAGAGCTGAAATTAATCTGTATAGTTGGTGTATACAGACTCTTTCGTAGTCAATTGATCCATATTAAAGTATTGATTAGTGTAGCGTTAAATATTTATACAACTCTTAATCCTTCAATGAGACTGGATGTGATGTCGGACCACCACGCCCTGGTTTTACACTGATAATAAACAGTGACATGTCACACTGTGGGGCCGTAAAGCGCTCCTTTATCCAGGAGGGGAGTGGTTGCTCAGAATAGCAGGCCTACCACTGCACATTTTTACGTGCACACACACACACACACACACACACACACACACACACACACACACACACACACACACACACACACACACACACACACACACACACACACACACACACACACACACACACACACACCATGTATACATCACTTCAGGGGACATTGCATTGACTTACATGTAAACAGATTTAGGTCCCCACAAGTATAGTAATGCTAGACCACACACACGTCAGAATCAGTTGGTGAAGTGATTGTATTCAACGCTGTTGTAGCATGAGGCTGTAGAGTGGTGCAGGGAAGACGTGTTTTTGCAGATGGACCCACACATTAGCATCACAAGGACTCTCTAGACAAAAAGCAAAGGATTTATGTATTGATTTCGAAAATAAGACATTCAGCTGGATAAACTTCACATATAAACACCACTTGTGATTTTGTAGCATAGATGGCAAAAGTACAGAACAGCCGAAAGTACTTCATCAGGTTGCATGGCTGCACATTGCACCTCTAAGCTCAAGGTGGAATTGAGTTTGAGAGGTTTTATGTCAGAGAACGAAACAGAGACGTGTCTGTAGCTTGTTTTCACCACACCAAGCAAATCCACAGAAGCAAAACGCTAACATTAGGCTATAAACAAACGATACCAAAGTTGCATGGCTGCACATCACCATCGTTCAGCTAAAGGCATTGTATTCTAAACATTTAGTAATCGTATTTTAGTCACTTGTTAGCAATCAATGTTTTTCTGGCAGGTTTGGACATTCACATGTGGGGTATTTTTTGTCGTAGAACAGAACGTGACAAAAGTCTTGATAACTTGTTTTAACCAGTCTTTCTAACCAAAAGCATGTTCCAGAATCCGTTGACTTTTTGGAACCAGAAGTGGAAAAATTCTCATTCTATGACATTTTTGTTTCTGGTGGTGCTGCTGGGCGCCATGACATGCCCCCTGTGGGATGAGGTGTTAAATATAGGAGAGCTACCGTCAGAAAGCAATCATTTATACAGGAACCCACATTCAATGCAAGCATATGCTCTAATTGCACGTAATTACCACTTCTGTAGGGCTTGAACCATTTAGGTGCTGAATAAGTGTTTGACATTTCAAGCACATTTTAATTGATATAATTAACAGAAATAACTCCCTTTTGAATTTTTGCTGAATGTATTTCAGACAATTACATTTCTCAAAACATACGACTTACTAATATATGTTTTCTTTGAATCTGGAAGTACTCCATTTGATCCACTTTTTCTCGTTACCACATTAAAGATAATGGTAACGGTTTATTTTCACCTTCCAGCCGTTTGAACACAATTAAATACTTTCTCCGTACCCATTCTTCTTCTCCTGCTCGGTTGAGCCCATGGGCCAAGATGTACGCGTGTCCCATTACTCTGAAAAACACATTAGTATTCTGCCCACAAAGTGTTCTTTGTATGCTAATTAAAAAGTACTACAATCCCTCCACGGGTGCGTTTACTTCTCTTATTTCTCATTTCCTCGCTCTCGGTCTCACCGGAAGTTGATTTGTCTGCGCCGTCTTGAGTAGCGTCCCAGTGGCCTTATTTGTGCCGGAGGATCGAGGAACTACCAGACCATCCTCCGGTGAAATCCTCATACACTCGCCCCGCCCCCTTACTGTGTGTCGCTCACTGATTGGACGACGCAGCGCATGCACTGATCTGGCTGCTGTCAGACGATCAGCTGTGCGGCGTCGTCACAAACGGACGTCGCTTCATGTGACGCTCCGGAGGAAGCGACGTCCCATTGCTCTTGAAACTCATTTCCCTGCTTCTCGTGGTTTCCTTGCGTCTCTCCTTGCTTCCTTGGTGGGAGGGACTAAACGCAGGGAAACGACGCAAGTGAGGGATGCAAGGAATCCATTTAACTGAAGTGAGACGCACCCGGTGTAGTCTGATTTCACCGGGCATGCACAGGCAGTAGTTAGTCAGAATGAAATGCCTCTTGTAGATTATATTCCCGGTGTTATGTATATAGAAATGTTATTCATTGGGATAAACCATCTCGTTTTCAAGGGGGTCCCGACAACAGCAACAACTTACAGACATACATAAACAAAAAGAAAAACATGACACACAAGACAAACCACGTACAGTCTGTGAAGTGAAATTCAAGCAATGCACACAATCGTTACAATTCGAGACAGTCGAGCAAATCAGTTTCATCAATATCAGTTATAACAAGTGCAGACCAGCTGAACGTGAGATAGCAATGCATGTTTAAACAAACCCAGTGATGACAGAGATCTAATGGCAGCAAGTAATTATTCCAGTCTGTTGGGGCTTTGAACATGAACGCTCTTCTGCCAATCCATTTTTTGCCGAGGGGACAGAGAAATACATCTGAACAGAATGTCTAACTTGATGAATTGGTGAGTTTTCGGGGTACAAGAACAGACCTGAAAGTTAACGTTAAATCCAGAATAATACAGCAGAGCAAATAGCTGTTCTGCGGGGGGAAGGTTGCAGGGCAGAGGCCAGTGAGCGCTCATGTCTGGAAATATCTCAACACTCCGGTTGTGTGACACACCAGATGCACTGCCGCCCTTTCCGAGACATCCCGTACGTCCCCGTTGTTGTGATTTCCTTCATCTCTCGTGCTCCGATCCGTTATGTGTCAGTGTGAGCTGAAGAAGATATAAGTCCTCCACAACATACAGGAGTCCATGTCTTCAAGGAGAGGACGCGCGAGATGGGCTGTGAGCAACATGTGTGTGTGTTGGGAAGAGGAAATGAGAAAGATAATTCGACAGGGGTCTATTGTTGCTGTCCTTCGCTCAATCTCTTAATGGGCTGGCCCCAGAGTACATCTCCGACCTCTTACAGGTGTACACCCCCTCAAGGGCTTTGAGGTCGGCTGATCAGCTTGTAGTCCCAAGAAGAAAGAAAAATACCAGGGGAGACCGAGCGTTCTCATCGGTAGCCCCCAGGCTCTGGAACGACCTGCCACCTCATGTTAAATTGTCGCCCACTCTTGAAGCTTTTAAGTCCTGCCTAAAAACCCACCTCTTTTCCCTCGCTTACCAGTCAGTCTGAGCTGAGTCATACCTATTTGTATGCTTTTACTGTCTGTCCATAGCCTTGATGTGCCTTGTATTTATTCTTATGTGTGCTTTTTTTTTATCTATTCGTGTAATATTATATTTTATTATAATGTTATGTTCATTGTGAAGCACTTTGGCAAACCCTCTGTTTTTAAACTGTGCTATATAAATAAAGTGGATTGGATTGGATTCTAATTGGCTGTGTGAGCTGAGAGTTTAGTACATCTTTTTGTCCTTCTTTCAAAGAAGGACAAAGTATTTCTTTGGCAGAAGGATGTAAGAATAAAATGGTTATTTGACGTTGACAAACATTTCCCGCATTTTTAGCTGCAAAAAGAACGATTCTATAGAAAATAATAATACGTCACATCAAGTCCGACGTTTTTCTTGCATCACAGCAGCTCCATTTTCAACATCAGTGCAAAACATGAGACCAGGAAACAGACATTTCACATCACACAGAAGCAAGTAAATAACTCTTATTACTCAGCATTAAAAACGGTCGTATAATACAGGAACAGGATTTTGGTTTTATGAATGAAATGAAAACCTCCAATGCATTCATCGTCTTTCATTGCTTTTCTGTATTTCCAAAGCACCTTTCTACACCTAGGTGCTTTCTCCAATAGCCAGGAAATTGCATAGAAGTGCTAAAGCGATGTGCAGGTAGAGACAAACCTTTGGACAGAGGAAGGCAAGTCTTTATCATTTCCAATTACCACCTTTTTGCTGATGTTATCACAGAGACATTACGGCTTCAGTGTCTTTGGGATCGATTTTAAGATACTCTGTTGGCCCGTAGGATCGGATGTTCCCACTCTCAGGGAAGCAGGATTCAAGCAGCTCTATAGAAAAGCAATTAATGAGATTTTGGGCCAGGATTGATCGCTAGAAGAAGAACAGCATCAACACCCAAAAGACGTCAATAACTAAACTTTCTGATAGTGAATTGTAGATGAGCTTTGGGAACCCCTCTGTTAGGAAATTATCACTCGTCCCCGGCTTGAGCTTCAGCCTCAGGATCCATGTGTTTCTGATCCTCTCCAGAATGGAAGGAGTCATCACATACAGAGCACCAACTAGTTCCTGAGCAGTGTCCTTCACATGCTGATATCCAAGAGAGGGAGTTACACAGTCACAAGATGGAGGAGTAGAAAGCAGTACATCCTGTCATGTACACAACTCGCAACATTCTGACTTTTTCTCAAAATCCCCCAAAATCTGACTTTTTCTCAAAATTCTGACTTTTTTCTCAAAAATCTGACTTTTTCTCAAAATCTCCACATTTTGACTTTTTCTCAAAATCCCCCAAAATTCTGACTTTTTCTCAAAATTCTGACTTTTTCTGAAAATTCTGACTTTTTTCTCAAAAATCTGACTTTTTTCTCAAAAATCTGAATTTTTTCTCAAAATCTCCACAATTTGAGAAATTCAGACTTTTTCTGAATACTTAAAAATGTTAACTCTCACTCGTCTCCGGCTTGAGCTTGAACCTCAGGATCCTTGTGTCTCTGATCCTCTCCAGAAGGGAAGGAGTCATCACATACAGAGACTAGTTCCTGAGCAGTGTCCTTCACATGCTGATACCAAGAGAGGGAGTCACACAGTCACAAGATGGAGGAACAGAAAGCAGTATTAATGTTTACTTCAGATTAGCTCCACGTCAGAAATGAGCATGCTTGATGTCTCTCCATAGAGGCTGAGTCATCATGTTCATCACATAGCTATCACCTGCCTCAAACAGTCCTGATGCTTTTCTAGGTAACCACACATCCTGTCATGTTCGATACCTTTGTATCACATTACTCTCACGTTGGAAGAGGACACTCAGTACTTTCACAACACCCTCACATCTTTGCTCCATGTACATTCAGTATTTGACAAGTACACGCCTGATGTCCTTAAAACAACCCGGGTGCTTTTAGCTTCAGCTCATACTCACAACCCTAGTCTGCTACACTAACGCGCTGTCCTGCAGTCACCTTTCAAGCATGTACGCCATCTTCACTTTGCTCTGGGATGTAGCTCAGTACTTCACAGCCCTGCTTCTCGTGTAGCCGACAAGCCGCTGTGATGCCAGTGAATTAGTTCGCTGACAATAAGCCGAGCCACCGGCGAGAAAGCCGAGCAGACAGATGAGCATAGGTAATGTATTTTTGATGCCCGCAATGGCTACCGTGTCCTCGCTCAGGGAGTGACTCGACGAGGAGGAACCGAGCGCGACTCCAGGTCTGGCTTCTGAATAAGTCTCCCATTAAAATGGATGTAGGGGGGGGGGGCTCCTAATCTCTCCTTTCAGCCGACGCTTATCCGCCACATCTCAGAGGCAAGTTCTCCAAAGGTGCCACAGTTTGAAGTCCTTGTTCCTTGCCCTTGAAAGCTCATATCTTTCCCCCAAGAAGTGAAGCACCTGTGTGTGTGGCTGGGCGACATTGCTAAAAATCTCAATATAGGTCATTCAATATCTCTGTATATCACGAAGCCTACTTTATATACTTCTGCGTGAGCTCGTTATTGACTGAGGAGTTTCTTAATATGTGCTTTCAATTATATCTCACCATTTATTTGAAATATTAATAATAGCACAGACCTACTTTTGCTTTTCATCTCTCTTCAGACATGGTTTCCTGTGTGCTATTCTGAGGACATATGATGATTCGCTGGAAGCTGTATGTGCTCGGGTCGTATCGTAAATTGAGTATTGCATGCACACTGACACATCGTGGGTTTATTTGTATTCAAAGCAAGAGAAGGGCTTCTATTAATGATCAATGTAAAAAAGTATTTGTCTGGTTTACTTTTGCTCCAGTTGTATCACCGAGCCGTATTGTCTTGTCACTTTCACGCAACAGAAGCAAATCACTACAGTTTTATTTCACACCCACCTGCAGATGTTTCCACACGGGAATGCCACTTATTAAGCCTTCAGCTTTCACAGCAGCTCCGCTCAGATCCTCCGAGGCGGATGCCTGTCATTCAGGTATCGAGCGGCCATTATTGAGGAAGGTAATTGGCAGGGAGCCTCTTCTCTGGAGGTTTCCCCGGGCCTCAGCGATCTTTCACGGGACTGGGACTGGGCCATTAATCAGCGTGAGGGTAAGCAGCAGGAGGGATGTGCCGTACCTTTCCTTCAGCTGACGGAAAAATCCTTACCTAATCAAACTGCCCACTCTAATCTACACTTAGCATCTTCCTGGACGAGGCAGCACACACACACGGAGCCTGTCTAGCTGCCTTTTTCACCATCTGGCAATAGGCAAAGCGGTCACAATGGGAAATCAGCATTTAGCGAACCTAGAATCAGCCGGGGGTTAATTGTATTGAGTTGGGTTTTCCCAATGAGCACGATCGCAGCACAAAACACAGCTGAACGGTGATTATTCACTCGAATGGCTCCAGTTTTAGAAAAAAACACACATTTCTTTCACCACGTTGATGTTATAGGTACAAAATATCGTCCTTATTATTATAAAGTAAGAAAACTACCCATCCCAACTCCCAGCCAAAGTGCACTTAAATGTTTTTGTAACTATTTTGCAAGAATGCAATTTCTCACCTCCCATTTAGGAAACAACACTGATTTGACTTTGGACGGAGTATCAGGTAAACAATAGCCGCTTTCACACCAAGTACTTTGCCGTTCCCAGCACTTAGTTCCCAGCACTTAGTACCCAGCACTTAGTACCCAGCACTTAGTTCCCAGCACTTAGTACCCAGCACTTAGTACCCAGCACTTAGTTCCCAGCACTTAGTTCCCAGCACTTAGTTCCCAGCACTTCGTTCCCAGCTCTTAGTTCCCAGCTCTTAGTTCCCCCATGGAACTAAGAGCTGATCACGTTCACACCGGAATAAGTTCCCTGAGGGAAGATTAGGCAAATGAAGCCGCTGAAGTCACTTCTTCTTCTTCTTCTTCTTCTGCTTTGGGTTTACTGGCAGGCCGCAAACCACTTCACAGCGTATACTGCCACCCAGAGTCCCCAGCCTGATGTCCCCGGAGTTGGGGACTGGCTTCCGAGTAAATCGCCAGAAAGCCCGACACCCCCTCATCTCTCCACCGCTCCAATGTCTTTTTTTGTGTTGCTATAAGTTAGTCTCTGTCCGTTGGTGCGCGGGGCTAATGCTAATAATGCTAATGCTAATGCTAATGCTAATAATGCTAATGCTAATAATGCTGATGCTAATAATGCTAATGCTAATAATGCTAATAATGCTAATGCTAATAATGCTAATGCCAGCAAATACAATGGCGGCTTCGAAAAACTTTTCCGAGTTATACGGGGCGTGGCTTGCAATCCGCCCAGCCAATCAGAAATTGGAACTTTTTTCTCCCCAGGAAAGTACCACCTCTCTAGCAGGCACTAAACAGGGGGTAAAAGTTCTCATGAACTAAGTTCTCTTTTTGGTGTGAACGCAAAATCCCAGGAACTATCGGAACTGGCATACTCCGGTGTGAAAGCGCCTAATGTAACCGACACTAAGTGCATTATGTCACCTGCAAAGTTGAAAACACTGAACAACACCCAAAAGAACAAAGCGGTGCCCTCTACGTCTAATCCACTAAGTCACGCTGATTCTCTCCTCTGGGTAAGTGCTGCAGCACATTGTTTTGCAAGTCAATAAGGTAGTAATTGCGGGAGGTAAGTAGGTATCATCGCAGCAGAGGTCGGCGTAGGGAAGTCATTCTGTGGCTATTTGACTTTATGTTTTGCTCAGGGGAGACGAACGCTACAGAATGTAAAGTGGCCTCTTTTCCACCAACTGACGAGGGGGAGATTGCAGCAGATGCCTGACCCCTCGTTGTGAGGCTACTTCTAATTTGTTTGTCCCTTTTCAGCCCACAGGGCGCTTTGAGAGCAAGGGGAAATGATTCCAGAGACGTAGCCTGCATTCCTTCATCCACAATCTCCCAATTTGTCCCCGGAAATGGCTGTGCCGATGTTCACCCGAGCTTTAATCAGGCTGGCAATCTCACTGCGTGCCGCGCTTTTGGGCACGGGTGGCTGTGAAGTACAAAGACGACGCTCAGGGCTTTGAGACGATCTTCTAAAATGACCCACCAGATGAAAACGAAGGGCAGACATTTGTAATAAACATAGTTCAGTTGTATGAACTTCAAAATGCATGACTGATGAAAAGACTGGAGCAGATTGGATGAATTTTGATCTGGAATAAATCCTTTTTCAGCGGCTTTGGACGGAGATAGATCAAATTGAGACCATTATTTCCCCAGAGTACTGCAGTATATCGTGTTTAACATATACATTGTGTATGTTCCTGTGGATTTAGCTCCATATAGGCGCGATCTCAGCATTCAGACCCGGTCTTTGACTTTTAGAAAGTGACCCTTATAGGCGACCCATGAGGGATGATAAGCAGGTTCACATTTTGCCCCGTGTCTTTTGATGAATACAGATGGGATTTTTCTGACAACGATGATGGATATTCTGACAGGTCCCATTTCCGTTCCCTTTGCTGATGAATTTTCAAGTTGTGGGGGTGGGGGGGGGGGGGGGGGGGGTAAAAGAATCACGAGGCAGGATATCATTTTTATATTTGAGTGGGCATGTCGTTTCATGTTTATCCTTTTCCAATTAAAGTGAGATTTAGTCCAAGGTGACAGGCTGGTTCAGGGCGAAGAGATATAGTGAATTAAACAGGAGATGCTTTTGACATTGCTAAAAATATAATGCTGCGTCATTCTGTACTTTATGGACTAAACAGCATGCAGTATTAAAAATGTCTCCTTTTTAGTACCCGCCTCACATCCCCACTACACTAAGTCTCATCAGTCCTGAGCCATTACTTTAAAACCTTTCCGAGCACAGCTTGTCGATGTCTTGTTTCGAAAGGAAGCCATTGCATCTGACCTTGAGACTCGCCTAATTGCTGTTCCTGCATAACAATAGAGAAAACCGCGTCCATCGGTGTCCGGACTGGCAGCTTGGTATACACGGTGGACAAACACAATGTTGTCGCACAGACTCTGGAGAAGCACTGGACCAGAGCTCCGAGGAAAGGAGGAGGAAGTGGAGAGAATCTACTTCATCGTGCTTTTCCGGCCGTATTGGCAGCCTCAGGGAAGGACATGTTGTTCTCTCAATACCTCAACAATTATTTGATGTATTTTCATGAAATATGGTACAGACATGCATGATATATATTGTATCTGTATTATATCATAAATATCATATTGTTTTCATGACATTTACTTCTCCTCTCACTCATTTCCATGTATTTATTTACGCATTCAACCACTTTTTACTCACCAACATTGATTGTATTTCCTATTGTGACATTATGTAAGCAGCTAGGCGGTTATTCCTGAAAAACACCAACATAGGGAGCAGGAACTCAACGTGTTTCTGTACATAATCTGTACATAATCCCTACGTACAAAAAGACAACAGCTTGACTCTCAATATTAATTTGACATGAGTTTATTGATTTACAAACCATCATATGCTAGAAGAAATAGTCCTTACATCTTCATTTACAGCAGGGGTGTCAAACTCAATTTCATAAAGGGCCACATCAGCGTTATGGTTTCACTCAAAGGGCCGGTTGTATCTTTAAGACAATATAAAATACATATATAAATATTTAATATATATAACATAATTTATTATATTACATGATTGCCTCTGCATTGGATTATTTTCAGATACGTCTGAAAGCAGAAGTCTTGGGCAAATAATTGCAAGTCTCTTCAGTGTGCATGTCACAAAATTATTTAAAAAGAAAAGCCAAATTCTGGAAAAACAAAAAAAAAGAAGTGACATTTTGAAAAAAAAGTAACATTTTGAGAAAAAGGCCAATTCTAAGAAAAAAAAGCATATTTTGAGATGCATTGTGGGACATGTAGTTTATGGGCAACGTGCTTCTGTAAAGTAGCATGTAACCGTATAATAAACATATTATATTCTTTGCAAGCTCTTGTGGGGCCGCATAAAATGAAGTCGCGGGCCGGATTTGGCCCCCGGGCCTTGAGTTTGACACCCCTGATTTACAGTTACCTTTCCTTTCAATTCTATATGTTTTTGACCTGTAACCAACCTTCTCAAAACGATCTATCTTGTGCAGTATAACACATACAAACCATCACGATAAGAATATTTTCAGATATAACGTCCAGTACTAGTACTCGCTCCGAAACCACAGCACAGTAATTTCAGGTCGATACTGTCCTTTTGATCAGTGTGAGATATCAGTTTGATTGATATTCATCTTGGTCTCAAACCAAACCCGTGACCACGCTTCAGTTCTTATCACCTAGGCTTTTTTTGTACCCATGTCATAGAAATTGAACAATATGACTATATCAAGCCCTCCAAAAACCTAAATTGGCCTAACGAAAGTGAGAAAAGTCGATTTTTAAGAGTCACTTCCCCGTTACACTTCGCTGTTCTTCACTTAGGACTGAAAATCAATCTTTAATCAGCCCGATAGAAACATCGATCGCTCTAATGAAACGAGAGCTGCGACATACAGTGTTGGATTTTGGACATGCTAAATGCGAAGTGGATGTTCTTCTCCATCCCGGCTTAATTTGCAGACTTTTTGAGTAAGTGCCTGAGTCCGAAGGGAGTCTCTCAACACCTGACGAGATGTGCTAATTAAGTGTGGGAACGGGAGGTTTCTCTCCTGTAAGTTTTCTTATTTTCACATGAACAAATGGAGGCAGCTACAATGTTCAGCCACATCTTGCGGGGTAAGGTATGACAGATTGGATTAGAGTCATTATAATAGCCATTGGGCAAAACCCCCAGTTCCATCTTCCTTCTGTGAGGCTCGGCACCTGAACCAGATATACAGTGCGTCAGATTAATCATACCCGACCGGCTGCTGGAGCATAATCACTTTTCCTCCTTCTCTCTTTGTCTTTTGTCTCTTTTTCTGACGTCTTATGTTAAAGCTGCACTCCCTGGTTCACTTTGTAGACATGTGTGCAGCTAAATGTGCCGAAAGAAGGTTGTTAACATGTCCTAATGCTGAGAGAAACCTGTTTGAATGCAAGAAGGGGTTTGAAGTGTGACTGGCAGAGAATGGGTAATCATTACTTTGCTTTTTCTCACTTCTTTATTCTACGCTGCTCAGGAATATCCATCAGAACTCTCTGGTGGGTGTTTCTCAATGTCGAGGACGCTTGCTTGGTAGCACATGTCTTCCGAGTCATTTGCTTCAGAAGCGAGGCAAGAATCCTTCCTAGCCTCGGAAAACGAAGAATGGTGGGACAGGCGAACAGGTGTGCGAGGCCCCGCCTTAAACGGAGCGCGATTTCCGCCAAAGATTTGGAAATCGGTCCGTGCGCAAAGCATTGTGGGGATTTTAAGACCGCGGAGTCTACACATGTGCAGCCTCGACATTTCTCGCTACGAAGGACGCCGGCCTCGGTAGAATTCCAAGTATGCTGGACATTGGAACAGTCCTTCGGCGGCACTCGATGGCGTAGTATGCTTGAAATAGTGGCTCTGGAGCATCCTTCCTCGACATTGAGAAACACCCACGGTGTCTAACATGGAGGTGGAGTAGCTGGAACAGATTTGAGCTTGTTGCATTTAAAAGAAAATATCTGGATCGACATTTCTTCGACGACTCTCTCCTCTCTGCTTCAGACGTGTTTGAAAGCACACTGTCTTGTTATAATGACCGTTTGTAGGAGAGGAGGGAAGTGAAGCAGAGCGTCATGACAACATCTCATCTCTTTTTATTATTATTTTTGTTCAGATGGTGAGTTGAGTCAGTGAATTGTTCTGATGCACACTCTCAGGGATACACATGGTTTAGTGCTGTGGGTACTCGACAGTATTAAACACTCTATTACCTCTTTCACACCAACGCAACTCCGGTTCAAGCTCCGTGCTAGAGCTTTTCAGGTTCAGAACCGGTTCTTCGGTTTAGCTCCGGCTCTTTTCACACCGCCCAGAGTCCGACTGGTGCTGCGTCATCGTTTGCGTGCCTGCTTCATAAAGCCAACCCGCGCGGAAACCCCTCACAGCACACACCAACAACAACAACAACAATGGCCGATTGTGCTCCAGCTTCCTCTGCACCTCTTCAGAAGACCAGGTTCCCAGTAGGTAGCTGGTCTCTTCAGTGCTTGTTAAGTTTCTCCATCGTTGTGTACAAACTGGATACAACGCCGGATTGTTGTTGTTGTTCAGGAGTTGATCCCGCCCCTGCCCCCGCCTCGACGTAAGCGTTACGTATGCGGTGCTTTTGCTCTGGCCGGACAATTTTTTGGTGCTTGAAACGAACCGGAATCCGGAGCTAAGAGGCGGCTCCGCTGCGGTGTGAACAGGAAAACCCGGTGCTTTTCAAGCTCCAGCTCCGAACCGGCCCTGAAACACGGTTGGTGTGAATGAGGTATATTAGTGCCTCCAGTCCCACTTCAACTGTCTGCAAGACATCATACAACACAACTATACATGTTCCTTTCGTAAGAATACAAACTAAACACCGTCTGGTTGTCTCTGTTTTCATTACCTGGCATTGGAGCCTCTGGATGCGAGTTCTATTATGTAGTGGCAGACACTTTTGTACACATGTTGTTCTCCTGGCACTGGCCTTCGATGGTCTTCTCTGTCCTCAAAGCTCCATCCTCAGTGCTGATAGTAATGCACATAATACAACCAAGGCTTTTGCAGCCACTACAGCCTAAAGCAACTATCCTGTCTCTTTTTCCTCAAACCACTCCACGTCATGTCACACGAGACTAGGTTTATGTATTTGCAGAGAAGACGGTGGGAGGATATCAGGTTTATATTATACACTGAGGCATTTGTTCTTTCATTATTAGGTGTTAGAATGAGTCTTATCAAAGATGCAAGCTGATCTGATTGAAAGATAAATTGCACAACGTTTGCTTTCAAAGTTAAGCTGATGCAGAGAAATGCCTAATAAGACTTCTCTTTAAGTTGCTTTGCATTGTTTAATAAGAAGTTAGATGATTCATTTCCATCCTGTTTGTGACATCAATACATGAAGCGTTTGGTGTGTCCAAAAACTCCCATCCCTGGAGAGTTGTTCAGCGTCTGGGATTTAGAAATGAGAAAAACAACATGGATTTATCGGTTCTCATAATTACCGTGGAAATAAATACGCTTTTTAAATAGGAGCTCAGATTCTTGCACACAGCTGTCAAGTAATGCATTTGAACATTCACAGGTATCAGTATTCAGATCAAAGGGAAATAATACTAATACGTTGATATGTATTTAAAGACATCTACCATTTGTCCACTTGTAAGTCAAACAGAAATCCACCCGATGTATTTCTCTCCCTGCTTCTTCCATAAGTTACAATGACAGAAATAAGACCTCTTCATCATTAATTCATTTATGAGCTGAGCAGACATTTACATATTTTTGCAAATCATGCAGCATGGCGTTGCATCTCCCAACAGATTGGTGAGCATTAACAGTAATTGAAAAACGAAGTTAATTAAAAAACGTGGTAGTCTAAGACCCCATTTACACGGGAACGCAAACAAATTCCATATCAAAAAAGTCTTCCGTTTACACGGATACGGCTCAATAAACGGGTCCCTTCACACGAGACCGCTCGACCGGCTGGAGACGCTGTAGTACATATGCCGGACCTATAAGTGGCGCTGTACTTCCGCCACAAAATACACCAAAAGCAGCGAAGAAGACCCCCGAGCATGGTTGCCATGGTTGCCCTTCTGTTTATTCTCCGCGGTGGATTTAGCACCATGTAGTTCATGTAGTTCTCCATGTCCACTTGTTGCTGATGGTTGTGGTAGAGGAGCTGTAGATTTGGCACTAACATCTGTAGCATGGTCAGTAGCTACTGACAGTAGCTACTGACCATGCTACAGCAGTGAGCGGGAGAGGCGGGGCTATGGCTTCATCGCTATCAGGAAAATGATCGTATAGGGCAGGGGTCGACAACAGGCGTCTGGGTCCGGATCCGGACCCAGACGCCGACCTATACGGACCCGGACCTATAATCAATACATTAATAAGGGATTTCAATTTTGACGGGGCGATTCTACTTCAACCGCCGCCGGCAGGGGGCAAAAGACAGGAGTGAGCGATACAGGGAGAGAAACACAGAAGAAGAGACGAGAGCGCGGCAGAGAGAAGCGGAGAGGAAAGTGAGTGAAGAGAATAATTAGCGATACAGGGAGAGAAGCGGAGAGGAGAGTGAACAGGCGAGTTAGCGGCAGACAGGGAGAGACACATAATGACACATGGCGCTCTCCAAGAAGAGGAACGTGGACAGTGAGAACAGAGCTTTTAACCCGAGTGGACTCGTTCGTGTTCATCCGGCCCACTGGGAGCACAGAGCCAGTGTGTCTCATCTGTTCAGAGACCGTGGCGCTCATTAAAAGTGCCAAAACGCCACTGAGACAAGTGTTTGACCAAACATTCCCTCTCAAGTGAGAACTGAGGTCACAAAAAATAAATATGGTTCCAGGGCAGGATAACCGAGGCTAACCGAGGCTAACCAATGAGCTAACCGAGGCTAACCAATGAGCTAACCGAGGCTAACCAATGAGCTAACCGAGGCTAACCAATGAGCTAACCGAGGCTAACCGAGGCTAACCAATGGGCTAACCGAGGCTAATCGAGTCGAGGCTAACCAATGAGCACCTGCATGTGTGTATGAGATGGCCCTGACACCATTTCAGCCCAGATTTAAACTGGCAGGACAAGCTCCAGCTCAATTCTCTCAGTGAACCAAAACAAGTGAGGGACTGCAATATCAGAGGGACAGAAAGAGAAACTTTAAAACTGTTCAATTGCTATGATGTAGTAAAGACTGATATGTTCTATAATCGTCTGAAACTGTTAAGTCATGATGTGAAACGGTTAACAAAGAAAAAGGGAAACTCAAGCTGCTGCTGCACTTTATTTTATTTATCTAAAATTAAGCACTTTTAAGATGCACATATTTTCAAAAGCTATTTTATTTATTTTCTCTATTGTATTTTTAAATGCAGCCCGAGAGGAACATTACACATATCACAGTATTACTGTATCTGTAGAGTTCAATGTTCATTGACTATACATATTGTTGTTTTTGAATTGTACTTTCTTTATTTGATTGGCAGTCAGCTGTTGATTACATGCAGACGTTGATAAAGCTACTTCAATATATACCACACTAATTCATGAAGCAACTTAGACATGTTGATGTTCCGGACCTTTGCATGGGGACATTTTCTCTAACTGGACCTCGTTGAATTTTAGTTGAATACCCCTGGCACACACGGAGCCGTTTGCCCCCCAGACCGTTCCGTTTTGCAGATCTATCCACCTTGGGACCCGTTATCGTTTGCGGGGTCCTTTTCCGCGGTTCCGTTACGGCCTCGTGTGAACGGGCTCTACGAAATAGAAAAGTAGCGGATACAACCCGTTTGCGTTCTCGTGTAAACGGTGCCTAAGATGCACTAAAGCCTAACGACATGCATACGTCTTCCACCCCTTATTTCTATGTTGACCACCAACACACCTGTTGCTTTGCACTGTCCTACTTTGATGCTAATGATGCTAATCGATGCCCCTGAGCATTACGTCGTCTTTTCTTGTAGTTGTTGCTCCTTTAGAGTCATTGTGTGGTCACATGGATGTGTGGAGAACTAGCAGCCTTACAGGTAGCTACAGGCAGCGTTCCTTTTTGCTCCTCGTTTGAGATTTCAAAGCTCCCGGAGCAGCTGGATCCCGGGTGCTAATCTCGGCACACCAAAGTCAAAGAGATGGCTTTCAAAGCGTCGCTCGGTCTCTCTCTGCCATCATCATTACCGCCGCTACAGATGGTCTCAGTTTTGCATGGCTACTGCGAGGCAGGGGGTGTCGAGCGAGCACTGAAAGGGAGACGGTTTGGTTTGTGGTTTGATGTGAAGGCGAGACAAAATGTTGGAAATGAAATGTTCCACACGCCTTCGTATGTTTCTCCCTCTTGCATCACAGTTGCAGTCCGTTCTGTATTGATTGTGAACACCTTATTTAGAGCTCAATAACAATGACATTATAAAGCACACTTTATAGCCATTGACGTCCAGTCCTTATCCCAGAGGGGTTCCGAGCTCCTGATTGGCCACAAAGCGTGGTAAAGCTTATTTCCTTTGATTATTGAATGTAGGAAGTCTATAAAAACCGGGACCGCAGCATCTCATTGCTCCACGCGCAGCAGGGGCAATGAGGTTGCCATGGTGAGTGTGATTGAGAGTCCATTAGTGAACTGTTTGTATTGGTCACACAACAAGGCGCTGTGATCCGAGAGGAAGGACTGATTCTTTTCTATTTGACTTTTCTTCCCCATGGAGGGATCAGCGGCGCGCTGACAAAGTACACTCTTGAAAGACATTGTAATTACTCCTTGATAGAAAAGTTAATAGCCTCCGATTCAATCAT
This sequence comes from Chaenocephalus aceratus, assembly GCA_023974075.1. Taxonomy (NCBI): domain Eukaryota; kingdom Metazoa; phylum Chordata; class Actinopteri; order Perciformes; family Channichthyidae; genus Chaenocephalus; species Chaenocephalus aceratus. Next base: position 21,899,799 of record CM043804.1, on the reverse strand, counting down.
TTCCTCAAGCCAGTTATCAAATGATGGAAATTGGGACTTTTCCGCAATCAGCAATTCAGCAATGTTTCCTGCGAAGCTGTAAACAACTTCCTCCCATCCGTGGAGCACCTGAACCTAAAACTAAAGGTTGAATGATTTTAAATGTCACAGGGGGCAATCAGCAGGTCTGAAACCCACCATTACCCCAGAGCTGTCAGGGCATTTCTGCAAGGTGCCTTCTTTCCTCTCACACATGGAGATACACCGTATTTGACCACGAAAAAGCTCTGTGATTAGAAATATCACCTGTGTCACAACTTTGCCATTTACATTGTGAGTGTGTGTATGGAAGACAGATGGACTTTGTAAGCTGTGTTGTTCCGAGCATGATCAGAATACAGATGTGTCGATGCAGTAGCACGTTGGAGGCATCGGTACGCAACACTACCTTACCGTCTGCTCCGATTCTCAGGGGATTTCTAATTAACGTCCTACGAACACATCCGGATTTAAAGATTACAAACCGAATATTAGATTGAATGTCATGCAAAGAAATGGCCTGTCTTAAAGGTCCATGTTGTGCTTTTCTGGTTCTGACCCGTCCCCTTGTTGTTATGTAGCTTCTGCATGTAACCGGTCTGCGAGTAAAACTCTAACACAGAGAAGACCTGTCTGCTGCCCCAGAACGCCTCGTTGGACATTTCTCTTTTCCCATTGTTTACTTCTTGGGTATAGTGACGTTACGTCCGCGGAGCCGTTACGTTTGGACCAATCCGCGGACTTCCTCACACACTCGGCGGGACGTTGCGAGGCTCGCTGCTGCGAGGAGCGAGACAGTGTGAGCCGGCTCAGTGGTGTGGGGTCGGCGAGACAGCGCGGAACTCAGCCTGGGCAGACACACAAACTCCCAGCCAGGCTGCGGGTGTGTGTGTGTGTGTGTTTCAGGCTGGGTTTCGCGCTGTCTCGCCGACGGCCACTGGGCTCACAGGGAGGGGGGGGGCAGGAGCTCCAACAAGCCGTGTAGGACAGAGAGTGAATACACATACTGTACAGAGATGGGAACATTGAACAGTGTAAATCTATTCTAGTCGACCTCAACGATGGAATTATGATCAGTAGAAATGGCCACGGGACCTTTAACTCCACTCTTACTTTCAGGCCTGCTGTTTAAGGAAGTAACCTACAATACAATGTTGACTGATTGAATGCGAGGTTAAAGAAAGTATAGGCTTGTCAGTATACTGAGAATAAGTGGCAGACATTAAGGGCCGTATTAAAGGAGCTGCTATTTGGGCTAATCCCCTTCATTTTCAATCTGCGGGAGGCAAGCAAGACTTCGGCCCTTGTCTTTAGGAGTTGAGGACTCACAACGCACTGCTACCTCTACATTAATATATTTACTGCACATCACCGTTGTCTCACACACACACACACACACACACACACACACACACACACACACACACACACACACACACACACACACACACACACACACAGAGAGACGGCTATTAATCAATCAATTAACATGCTTTTTAAATCACCTCGACAGTTGTATCATATACGAATAAAGGAATTAAGCTCTTGGTGCGATCCTTGTTGGCCCAAACAGTGCAGAAGCCGTCATGTCTTATATCTTGTTATTGGTCATTTGTAAATTCAACATGTATATTTTCTACTTTCTTGTTTATTTCTTGTCTTTTAATTTGTATTGTACAACGCTTTGTCTTTTTATGCTGCTGCAACACAAACATTTCCCAAATTGGGATCAATAAAGTTATATCTTATCTTGTCTTATATAAACCTTGTCATCAGATATATCATTACATTACATTTAGCTGAGGCTTTTATCCAAAGCGACTTACAAGAATTTGTTCTTAATTGATTTTCCTGGATAAATAAAGGTTCTACTACTACTACAATAAGTGCGTTCGACGAACAAGATACAACCTTGAAGAAAACAGAATCATAAAGTACATCAGGCTTCATAGAGCAAAAACATTTCAAGTGCTACTCAACTGGCTTTAGAGAAGCCAGTCCTTTGTTAGAATATAAGTGCTTTGTTAATAGTTCTGTTGCTCGAAGTGGAGTCGAAAGAGATGAGTGTTCAGTCCGGAAGGTGTGTGAGCTTTCTGCTGTCCTGATGTCAATGGGAGCTCATTCCACCATCTTGGAGCCAGGATAGCAAACCCACGTGTTTTCTGCTGATGGGAACTTGGGTCCCCCTCTCAGCGAGGGTGCAGCGAGCCGTTTGGCTGATGCAGAGCGGAGTGCACGTGCTGGGGTGTACGGTTTAACCATGTCCTGGATGTAGGAAGGGCCAGATCCATTCGCAGCATGGTACGCAAGTACCAGTGTCTTGAAGTGGATTCTAGCAGTTACCGGAAGCCAGTGGAGGGAGCGGAGGAGCGGCGTGGTGTGGGGACATTTAGGAAGGTTGAAGACCAGACGAGCCGCTGCATTCTGGATGAGCTGCAGAGGTCGGATGGCACATGCAGGTAGACCAGCCAGGAGGGAGTCGCAGTAGTCGAGGCGTGAGGTGACGAGAGCCTGGACCAGAACCTGAGTGGCTTTCTGGGTCAGCTGGGGACGCATCCTCCTGATGATGTAAATCAAGCTAACTTGTCCACTCAATTATCCAGTGATCTTGCGTTGCCCATGTTCTTATGCTTATATCTCATGTTTTCTCTTTATATATTCCACTCGTTGTAATGGGACGGGAAACTTAGGACTTTGGCATTCATCATCGACGGCAACCCTATCACAACCCCCATGTTGAAGTGTTGCAAGTTACTTAAACATCTGGCCCAGAGCTGAGCAGACAAAGCAAATAGACACGTCTAAAAATAGGGGGGCCTCCAGGTTCGGAGGTTTCATATCACATTGGATCCATGCTGCTCTCTTTCAGCTTGGGATGTAGGATCCTTTTACTGGAAGACACTCACCACGCTGGGATCAATGCAGGCCGAGGGATTCTGTTTCCGGCGTGTTCAGAATGATTCTCAAGGTTCCTCGAGCTGCAGAAAGCCGTTATCGCATTAATATCAGATCAGAAAAACGGGTCCAATGGTTCAGTCCGTAGGGGATCTATTAACTCGCTGCTTGCTGTGGATGGACGCTTCACGAGGTTCCCTCAAGGGGGATGTTTCCAACGGTTACTCTCAGATATATCGAGTGTATTTTTCCTTAGTGATGATTGAAGGTCTCTCTTGCTGTTGGGTTCATTTTTCAATCCATCCTTTTGTCCGCCCATTCTTTATTCTCTTCTCACGGATACTCGTTCATATCAGCAGGGAACGCTCCTAACAAAGTCGACGCTGGGACTATTGTCTCTCAGGATCTTCCTAGAATTACAAATATAATACAACATTCACAAGAGTCATGACTCTCAATCCACGAGACAAAGACGAGGCAGAACACATTTGCTTTGCATGGATATATCTCGTGGGAGTATTTGCACGACAGCTATCATTTGCGTGCATTTCTTTAACGCAGCTTGCACGATGTGAACCCGACCTGACGTTGTGTGGACAGATAGCACTGCAGTGCCGAGCTGATCCGCAGGTGCCTCCAGACACCGGCGTCTGGCTGCACGACCTTTCACCCACCCACCTCGCACTCCAATCCCTTCCCTCCTCATGTCCTTGTGAGTAATGTGCCTTCCTCTCCACATGCTGCCCTTAAGACAACAGCAGCAGCTTACCGCTTCCCCTCGCCCGACACAGGTCCCCGAAATTGCACCGTCAAATAGGATTAGAGCTCGCATTCGAGGTCGAGGTTGCGTGCGTGCGAGGGCTCGGATGAAACATCTATGAAGTAGTTTGTTTTTCGGCCAATTTATGTCAGAAGAGACGAAAGGTGCAGCAGCTCGGGGGGGCTGATGCCTTCGCAGGCGAGTCGGTGCGGAAACGAGACCGGAGGGGGTGAGATAGGGGTTTGAAGGGGTGATTCATTGCAATCTGCCACAATGCTATATGTGCCCAACGCTGATATCTCCGTCTGGGTCCGTCCTTAATGAAGCCTGCTGGCAGTAAGCCTTTTTACTCAGCGGCCACATGACAAAAGACATCATGTTTCACAGCGAGACTCCATGCTTTTGATCTTATATTCAAACCGATGCCCTTTTTGAGCAATCTTTGAACAGAGAAACTGTCAGACATTATCATTTATACCAATCCAATTAGTCTTAAGATTTACAATTTAGACAGTAAGGAAGCACGTTGATGGATTAAATTATCTTTTAATGAATGACTGTGAATAGACACTGAAACATGTCTTTCTTTTATATTGCTGCGACATAAAAAATATATTTTCAAATGTTCTGTAGGAAGCAAAACAATCATGTAAAAACCATTCAAGTGAAAATGAAGATAAAGTAAATGTGGCATCTCAATAATAAACTCTACCATGCACACAAAACATATTGCGTTTTTTTATTGCTTTATATAAAAGTGATGCAAACTAAATGGACAGTTAACGCAGAGGCTTTAAAACACATGTGACAAACTCGAGGCCCGGGGGCCAAATCAGGCCCGTGGTGGATTTAATTTCGGCCCGCAGGATAATTTCTAATTACTATTAGATCTGGCCCGCCGGTATATTGCAGCACACCTTCACTCCATCCTGAGGGTCTCCTCTGCTCAGAGCCGGACCCCAAACATTGATGACCTTGCACCCCTGATGAGATGCCAAGTGTCTGAGCTAGCATCACAGAGCAGCACACTGAGTTCAATGGATGCTTCCTTCTGCACTTTCTCTCTCACGACAACAGGGCATGTTTGGTTTTCTCTCTGAGGGAATAGTTTCTTGAAGCTGTCGTTGGCCTGTGGGAAAATGTAATCATAAGAAATGACTCTGGAGAAGCTGCAGATAGAGCCATAAGAAATGAATGCACCTGGCAATAATTTAAGCTTTGTTAGTTCCAGGTTTAATATGTGCAATAAGTTCATTTCAATACGTTCTGCAATAAACATTGAACCAGTCCGGCCCTCCACTAGTACCCATTTTTTAATGTTGGCCCACTGTGTGTTTGAGTTTGACCCCCCTGCTTTAAAGCCACAGTTTGAACACTATCCCCCAGGGGTGTCAAACTCAAGGCCCGGGGGCCAAATCCGGCCCGCGACTTCATTTCATGTGGCCCCATAAGAGCTTGCAAAGAATATAATATGTTTATTATACGGTTACATGCTACTTTACAGAAGCACGTTGCCCATAAACTACATATCCCACAATGCATTTCAAATTTCTATTTTTTTCCAAAATGTCGCTTTTTTTTCCTCCAGAATTTGGCTTTTCTTTTTAAATCATTTTGTGACATTCTCACTGAAGAGACTTGCAATGATTTGCCCTAGACTTCTGCTTTCAGACGTAGTTAATTATGAAGTTATTACCCTATCCGATAATAATCCAATGCAGAGGCAATAAAGTAATATAATACATTATTTTATATATATTAAATATTTGTATATGTATTTTTATATAGTCTTAAAGTTACAACCGGCCCTTTGAGTGCAACCTTAATGCTGATGTGGCCCGCGATGAAATTGAGTGTGACAGCCCTGAGGCCTTGGTGAGTGATGCCAAAAAGTCAATCCATTATCACGTTTTCTTTGCAGTCTTTCAAACACCGGCCTTACTTGCAAGGAAGCCGCTTTGGAGAAAATGGTGGCCCAAAGGAAGGGTTGCAGACTGTGCCTCTTTCCGCCTCATCACCCCCGCTATCCCCCAGACAAAAGGAACAACTCTGAGACAACGCAGGGCCAAGAACACAGATGTTGAGCAATCTGTGTGTCGATGAAACACGTCCCCTGCTTCGCCCGCGAAATGGAAGTACAACCGTAAAAGAAATGATCCGGCTGAGAATAATCCTCCGACGTGTCAAAGGGCGACCCAGGAGCTTTTATTTGCTCACGCTGTACTCGCCGTATATCTTACAAATCACCCTACGGCATTTCCCCAGTTCTCGTTGCTGCATATGATGGTTTCGGTTACTGTATGATGAAAGTAGAAGATTGGAATTGGTGGCAAATAAAAAAAAAGAGAAACCCCCGTTGAAACGTCTGACTCCATTGCTCGGGGTGAGATTGAAGCTGTCTCTCTGTCAGTCTGCCGTCTCCAAGCACCCTGCATCCATCTGTGCTCAGCCTGTGTGCGGTTGATCTTCTAAACCCACATTATGTGCATCGTAAAATATTGTTGCATGAGTGGGAGCATATTCCCGCACCTCTCCTCATCTCAGACCCCTAATCTTAGTTTTTCTTTAAATTACAGAACCTAATTACCTATCAGTAGAAATGCAGCTGTTCATCGCGGCCATATGTGATGTAACAACATTCGCTGCGTGTCTCGGGAAGTTAATCCTATCAAATGAGGATAAGTGCAACACAAAGTCTAACACACTCACATCAGCCGGCACCGCAGCTGATCTGAACCAACAGGTACATGTTGCACCGAGCACGCCTACTCTTAATGTCTGTCTTGATTTAATATGCATACATCAATGGTGTCACGATGCAGGAGATGTAGCTTCAAGGGCAGAACATAACTTTAACATGTGATGTGAAAACATACTTTCATATTGAATTATGTCCAACGCATCCCGGAGGACGCCTGCATAGCCGTGGCTGCCGTACAGCTGCCAAGCCAGGCTGCGCTTTCCATGGGAATTCTATATCCGCTGTCGGAGTATAGTCGTAAACGAGCAGGTCTCTGTCCGGAGCCTTCCTCTTGTTGTTTATCATCCCGTCCCAGACCACATTCACCATCTGTAGACCCCCCGACGGGATGGGCCGCCTCTCACCACGCATACATCTGAGGTGTGACACGGGAAGTGTGATGGAGAGCGGGAAAGAAAGCAGGAAGACGAGAAAGGAGATGCTATATGTCAGGCCTTGACAGACTGGGGCATATGGCGGCTGTTGCTCTCACCTGTGGTGTCTGCAGGCGGGCCGTGAATCAAGGAAGGCAGCCAGGCTACCACATGTAGCAGAGGTCAAACTGCATCCTCTCTGGCACACATTAGATTTACACCGACAGCGATAATAAGGCGGGCAGCCCTCCAGAGGCCTTCGGACCATAAGGGGATGGATAACAGCCTCCTGAGTCTGCGAGAATGTCTTCAATGACATGTTGACCCAAAATGTTGGGGACATATTTTCAAGGCCCATAACTTTGACCCAGTTGATCAGTTCTGTCCTGACTGAGCACACACACACACACACACACACACACACCTGTAACCTTGGCTGCTGCTCTCAGTGCTGTGTCTCCTTGCTCCTGCCTGCTGGCGTCAGCTGATAGAGGGTTAGGGTTCTTTCTTGTTATCCACAATGTTGATTATTCTCTCTGAACTAGCTAAACACACGGGGTGGAGGGTAGAGTTCTTCAGAGTTGACGAGGCAACTCTACCGTGAAGTCAGAACCTCTGGCTCTTGGACTTGTTTTGTGAAGCAGCCAAGGTTCAAATCAACTCAAATCAAATCAAGTTTTATTTATAGCACATTTATAAACGATGTCTGGTGGAGCCAAAGTGCTGAACATAAAATAAAATTAGCCTACAGTAGAGACACTTTACAGCAAATACAACAACACAGATTGTTCAGAATATCAGTATGAGAAAAACGACACCCTCTGTCCTTACACCCTCTGTCCTTAGACCCTCTGTCCTTAGACCCTCTGTCCTTAGACCCTCTGTCCTTAGACCCTCACATCGTACAAGGAAACACTTCCAGAGAAACCCCACAGTTTAAGGGAACATGGGAGAAACCTCAGGGAGAGCAGCAGAGGAGGGATCCCTCTCCCAGGACGGACAGACTGCAATAGATGCCGTGTGTGAATCCAAGAGATAATACATTTTACAGCATATAGACCGAATGTTAGGAAATGCATGTGTCTGTAATGAGAAGATGAATCCACGAGGATGTCAGCTACAATCCCGAGGGAGCCATCAGGGAAGCAGCATGACGAGACCCAAGGCAGGACCGCAGAGACAGGTTCAGCCACGACCCGAAGTCCACGACTTAATCCAGAACTCAGGATAGAGGATCCAGGACACAGGACTACAGCAAGAGGATCAGCTTCGACTCCGGACGCCGGCGTAGATATAGATACAAAACAAGACAAAAGATTTGGCTGGGTTAATCGGAACAAGAGAATACACAGACACAGACAGGTTACAGGTGTGTGTGCTCAGTCAGGACAGAACTGATCAACCGGGTCACAGTTATGGGCCTTGGGAAATATGTCCCCAGCGTGAAGATTAATTTACAATTATATATAAAAAGCACAATTTTCAACATGGTGAAAAGCAAAGCATGGTTCTGTTGGATGGAAATAATGTGCAAGGTGACGGAGATTTGCAATAAAAGCAAATCCCAATTATTCTACATATTATCGATACGCAAAGTAAGCTCTGACAGCATGTACATAATGTGCAGGAAATATGATGCAGTCTGAAATCTCTCTCTCTGACATACTCACAGTATTCACACGTAACACGCACGAAGAACAGAGAAGCTGTCGCCCCTCCTGGACGAAGCGTCTCTGACCAGTCGTCGGATTATCTCGTGACCGTTTTGTTTATGGAGACATAATAAGTCATTTCCAAGACGTGTCTTTCCTCGTGGGAGAAGGACGATCAACCGTCCTGCTCGTTCCGCGGCGATGACCTTTTAAGAACAGTATATTTACGGTATCCGTCATGTGGAAATTATCTCTCTAATTGCTCCATTAGCATGTGTAGCATCAGCCCCCTCAAAAGCCACTTCCGTCATTATGTGAAGTTATCTCCTAAACGGAGGTCTGCACTGCATGGAAATGTGCGTTTAATTATTTTATTATTATAAGTTATGCAAATATATCACTTCTTTAACGATGATTACATGTCAGCGCCGTCTCTGTTCAGGAGCATCAGTCTTTCATGGCGTCTGTGGGTTCCTCCTCTGCACATTCAGAATGCGCCGTGGCTTTTATGGACCCACGTAAAAGACCTTCAGTATCTGTACACTCCGAGGGCCACGTACATTTATACTTTATTATCAAGGTGTACCAAGAAGTCAGTCAAGTGGCTTCAGCTGATTCAAAATGCTGCAGCTCGTGTCCTACCCAGAGTTAGGAGAAGGGACCACATTGCTCCTGTTCTGGCTGCCTTACACTGGCTCCCTAGGACACAGGATAGAATTTAAAATGCTTCTTCTCGCCTACAAAGCCCTTAATGGGCAGACGCCATCTTACCTTAAAGATCTCATTATACCCTACTGTCCTACTAGGGCATTGCGTTCTAAGAATGCAGGTTGTTGGTTGTTCCTCGAGTCTCTAAAAGTACAATGGGAGCCAGAGCCTTTTCTTATCAAGCTCCACATTTGTGGAATCAGCTTCCAGTTTGTGTTCAGGCGGCAGACACCCTATCCGTTTTTAAGAGTGCGCTTAAGACCTTCCTTTTTGATAAAGCTTATAGTTAGGGCTGATTAGATCCAGACCCTAGTTCTGCTGATAGTTTGTCGGGGACATCTTACTTCTTCCTTCTCTCTGTCTGTACCTGTGTCCTCTCATGTTCCCATTAACCCAGCTTCCCCACATCTCTTTCTTTTTGGTGTCTATATACGCCGGGATCCGGAGTCATGGATGATCCTGCGTCCTGAGTCCTGAGTCCTGATCTGAGTCCTGGACTTCGAGTCGTGGCTGAACCTGTCTCTGCGGTCCTGCCTGACTCTCGTCATGCTGCCTCCCTGATGGCTCACACAGGATTGTTGACATCCTCGTGGATTCTTCTTCCTATTATAGACACATGCATTTCCAAACACCTGGACTACCTATGTTGCAAATGTATTATCTTTTCAATTTACACACGGCATCTATTGCACGTCTGTCCGTCCTGGGAGAGGGATCCCTCCTCTGTTGCTCTCCCTGAGGTTTCTCCCATGTTCCCTTTGAACTGGGGGTTTTCTCCGGAAGTGTTTTCTTGTACGATGTGAGGGTCAAAGGACAGAGGGTCTAAGGACAGAGGGTCTGAGGACAGAGGGACTAAGGACAGAGGGTCTAAGGACAGAGGGTCTAAGGACAGAGGGTCTAAGGACAGAGGGTGTCATATTGTCATACTGATATTCTGTACACACTGAAGACCACTGAGACAAATGTAACATGTGTGATATTGGGCTATAAATAAACATTGATTGATTGGTTGATTGATTGATTGATTGATTGATTGATTGATTGATTGATTGATTGATTGATTGATTGATACAGAAACATATTGGAAGGGCCGGGCCGCTCACTAGAGGAGAGGTTTATTGCCTCATAAGTTCAGTTATAAGTTAGCAAAATCAATCAAATGTAAGTGAATGATGCTGCAGCCTACATGAAGCGTCAGATTGCTTATCATAGGAGGAAATAGGAAGGGTATATTTCAAGGTTATGTAAATAAGTTTGATAGAACATATTTTCCACTTGAATTGACTGAAAGTGGGCTCATTCACACATGCACACTGCTGTGTAATATGTGTACAGATATATTTAAGAAGTACAAGACAAGCTCAAGTTTCATTAGTGGGCCATACTCCATTATACTGTAGGCCTATATACAATGGTAGTTTGGACACCCCTGGTTTAAGACAAGCAACGTTTTGCAAGTTCCTTTTTATACAGGAACATAATTAAGAGAAGAATTGTATTAATCAGAACTTCATCCGGCCTTTCCTCTTCAAAGGCAGCGGGGCTTTCTTTGATCCAGAGTAGTAGTAGTAGCAGGAGATAGGAGGAAGGACCACAGTGCGCTTCAAAGCCTTCCCTCTGCCTCTGGGCACTCGCTCTGGAAGACGGATGGTGATGGCCGGGCGCGTCAGAAACATAATGCGATCCGATTCCCCCAGGGTTCGGCCCCCGAGCCCCTGCTGTCCAGATTAACTTGGTGTCATGTCCTGTGATGTCCACCTTTAGGTTTGTATTGCTTTCTTTTCTTTATTCCTTTCATCCAGTCCCCACATGTGGTCCATTTCACAGCTCACTGACCTCCACTGTGACGCAGAGAGACACATGTGGACTCTGTGGATCTTTGAAGAGAATCGGAAACAGGTTTCTCACCAGGTCGGTTGACACGTACGAGGAATTGGACTTGGTGTCGTACGTAGGCAACTATTTTAAGAACACTGTACATGACGTAACAAAGCTGCCTTCATTAAAAAGAATAACACAATTAATTTCATAGTTCAATAAATAAATACTTTATTTCATGTAATATTATAATCGTTAAATATGGCATGATTTAATACAGCATGATTTAATACAGCTTTGTTTTATCTGTTACGCCAATAAGTGTTTGTTGTTTCGGAACTAACGTGTGTCCATGCCCTGGTGCTGCGTGTTTTGTCGATACGCTGGACGACTCGAGGTGACTTGACGTCTTCGTTGAAGCTCTGCTGCCGTCTGTGACAAGTTATCGTCGTGACAAAGTTATTCAGAGAAAGAACTTTAAAGATGAATCTCCTTTCAGCGGCCAACGAGGTATTTGTTTTATGTTTTCATGTCCTATTTTCATTTATATATTTTCATTCATGTATGTGTAGCGCACTATGCTAATATGTGTGGCTTTGTATACGTGTTATCCGTTGTTGTAGTGCTCACGGCGTAACGGGAGAGGGGAGGCTACAAGATGAAAACTCTGAGAAATAGACGCCCGTTTCAAAGGCGTCGTGAAGAGAGCTGCACGATAATAACATTAAAACATATAGTTAAAATAAAGCAGTAGTTACATTGAAATAGAACGGAATAAAATATGTGCAGTAAAAAAACAGATATTGTCAACATTCGTGTAAGGACACGGTGGTTTTCCAATCCTCACCTTCATTTAGATTCCTCCTGGAAATAAATACTGCACTTTATTCTTTATTCCTTTATCCCTTATCCCTAAGTATGTATGCTACGTGTATTTTGTTGTCTTATATTTTGATGGCACCCTTGAAAGGGAGAAGCATGTATCTCATTGTACATGTATAATGATATTAACTATTCTATTCTCACCTTCATTTAAATTCCAACGTTGGCGGCCAAAGCAAATCTCGTAATAGCCATTCCCCCTTATATATTCGCCCTATCTTCCCTTTCTTTAAAAGCTTTTCTTACACAGATGGATGCACTAATTTGGGTCGGAGAGAATCCCAATTAACGTAGAGGTCGTTTGTTTAGTCCTCCTCATTTGATCCATTTTATGCAGGAGGGAAACAGGGAAAATCGTTACCCAGCTTAAAAGAAACCTAAGTGAATTACAGTAATTATTTAATGCTCCGTCTTGATCGAGCTAAGTGTCTGTACAGGCGTTTTATTTATTTCCTTAATAGCCCCTTCATCTCCCAAGGTCCCTCTGTGGACTGTGATAAAGAAACATGAACAGTGGGCCAATCACACGGTGCGGAAAAGCAGATGCTGGGATTCGGTATGTCTCACTTCTCGTCTTAATGCATTACCTGAACATAATGTTCTCAATACATGCAGGACAGGCCTGAGCTGTATCTCCCGCGGTAATCAAAGAAAGTGGGCAATTTGTTTGTTTTGTCGGCGCTAAAAGGAAAAGTACGAGAAATATTTTGAAAGTGTTTGACCCAATTTCTGACAAACTATTAAAGTTAGGGATAGCCTCTTTGATTAGATGCAGCCCCTAGTTCTGCTGATAGTGTGTCGGGGGACATCTTGCTTCCTCCTTCTCTCTGTCTGTACCTGTGTCCTCTCATGTTTCCATTAACCCAGCTTCCCCACATGTCTCTCTTTTTGGTGTCTATATACGCTGGGATCCGGAGTCATGGATGATCCTGAGGTCCTGTGTCCTGCATCGCGAGCCCTGGATCTCGAGTCGTGGCTGTGGTCCTGGATCATCGGTCCTGGATGGATATCCTCGTGGATTCATCTTCCTATTATACACACATGCATTTCCAAACACCTGGACTACCTATGTTGCAAATGTATTATCTTTTCAATTTACACACAGCATCCATTGCACGTCTGTCCGTCCTGGGAGAGGGATCCCTCCTCTGCTGCTCTCCCTGAGGTTTCTCCCATTTTCCCTTAAACTGTGGGTTTTCTTCGGAAGTGTTTCCTTGTACGATGTGAGGGTTTAAGGACAGAGGCTCTAAGGACAGAGGGTCTACGGACAGAGGGTCTGAGGACAGAGGGTCTAAGGACAGAGTGTCTAAGGACAGAGGGTGTAAGGACAGAGGGTCTAAGGACAGAGGGTCTGAGGACAGAGGGTCTAAGGACAGAGGGTCTAAGGACAGAGGGTCTAAGGACAGAAGGTCTACGGACAGAGGGTCTAAGGACAGAGGGTCTAAGGACAGAAGGTCTACGGACAGAGGGTCTACGGACAGAGGGTCTGAGGACAGAGGGTCTAAGGACAGAGGGTCTGAGGACAGAGGGTCTGAGGACAGAGGGTCTGAGGACAGAGGGTGTAAGGACAGAGGTTCTAAGGACAGAGGGTGTCGTATTGTCATACTGATATTCTGTACACACTGTGAAGTCCACTGAGACAAATGTAACATGTGTGATATTGGGCTATAAATAAACATTGATTGATTGATTGATTGATTGATTGATTGATTGATTGATTGATTGATTGATTGATTGATTGATTGATTGATTGATTGAAGCTCAAACATCATCTTTTGAATATATATCCTGCTGCTACGGACCATGTCGCTCTCTTATTTGCACTATGTACACCTTCTGTCTTTTAAACATCCATCCTGCTTCCTGAGGTAAACGGCTATTCTGTGTGTACAAACATATTTTGAGATTGACACTAAAGTTGACTTTGACTTCGAAGCTGCAGCCGTCTGGATGAACTTGTAAGAGCTCTAATACTTGTGTGAGCGAGTGAACAGGCATCCCGTGTGTGTGGTATTGAAATGTGCATCTCGCATCGTAATAATAGACCCTGCCTCTAAAGGGATGTACACATGTTATTGCTGACAAAATGCCAACCATAGTTTTAAAATACAGGGTTTTATTCTCTTTATTTAAAGTAGGGTCCAGTCGCTTCTAGAGCCACAATACCTTGGAACCAAATCCCTCGCAAGACATAGAATCACAGCAGCCCCGAAATACGTTTGGTAAAGACGGTTTTAGCTACACTACTTGAGCAGATGCATCTTGGTTTTGGCCCAAAAGCTCACGTCCTTCCAGCTGGAGCGAAGCACTTAGGATGGGTGTGTTGTTTGTGATGCTCAAGTCAAAATTGGTGGATTTCTCTGTCAACACTCGCACGAGGAATCAAAAGTGAAGTTTAAAGAGGCCCTATCATGCTTTTTCTAATAGTCGTGTGTTCCATTTTTACTTTTTGGTGCATCTACTTGTCTGCTTAGGCTACAATACCACAGTCCTGCAGACCTTTTTGAACATTATATAGACCCTCCAGAAAAACGAGGGCAAAAATCCTTGATTATGCGATTAAACATGCGGGGCTTTTATGTGATTTTATGCGGTGAAATTGCGGGAAGTTGCAAAAAATAATAGATTTTTTTTTAAATATTGGGCTGTCTTATTTATTCTCTCTCACACACAACCTGCCACTAACGCTAACCCTTTCCGATTCAATTAAACACATTCAATGTTTATTTATTGTAAAAGCAATTGGGCTATTTTAAACACACACACACACACACACACACACACACACACACACACACACACACTTCTCAACCTCATTCTGTTTTCATTTACTCGTTCGTTATCTGACCAGCTTCAGTCTTGGCTTCTCACCTCGTTTCTTGTAGCCCTCGAAAGGGTTTTGGAGGTCGATGCCTCGGTGAACGTGCGGCCTTTTGATAAATATGCGGCCTTTTGAAAATCTGCGCCATTTTGCTGATTATGCGGTAAATTCTGCGATGGCAGAATCGCGTTTTTCTGGAGCGTCTAATTATAGCATGGAAACACGTCAGTCACAAATACAAACATGAACCCGAACATTTGCAGAATAGCTGAATTTGAATGATTCTGTGAGCATGAACCTCAGGGAAGCGTCCTGGGAAGCACCGGGAACACTTGCTTACTCGGGATTGGTGAGAAAACAAACAGTTCAGTCCGAAGAAATGAAGATACATTCAGCTCCACATGTGGCACAGCTGTTGGAGCCAAATGAAAACCACCTGCTCATGCATACGGTCTCACAATCTGACATGGCTGCGACTCGGAGAGCAACGCCTCTTCTGCCGGCTCACCGGTTGAATGCCTCTTGTGGTAAACGTGCATTGGATAGAAGCATTTCATTGCAGAGTAGAATTGGTAAACAATGTACGGGGGCTGCAAGTGTCGAGGCTTTTATGTGGACATAGCTTCTCTCCAGCAGAATCAGCCGGTAAAGTAGAAGCTTGTATCCCTCGACAACGTGATGCTGTCTTCGAGAAGGAGGACATATGGGTGTGCGGTGAAGCTAATCGGGATAATACTTCTGAATGGACATTTTTCTATAACGTAATTTCAATTTCACCCTGTCCTTTGAGGTCAATGAATCTGTGTCTGTCTGGCTGGGCCCTGGGAAGGTAAACTTAATTTACTGCTATATCTCTTTCCGCAGCACATCCAATAGTGAACGTCCCAAACGTAATCAATTATCGGAGCTCCAATGGCAGAGAATGCAGAATGCTGATAAGACTTTGTAGACTTCTCCTAATGAAGAGAGAAAAGACCATTTGGTTCAATACCCCGGGGGAGTTTCTTTCTCCTGGTAAAAGAGAATTATTCATTGCATTCTTTACGGGAAACGTCGACCTTTCCCAATAAGTCACCCAGTTGTTGTCCCGTTTCTGTCGTGCCGAGTAGGACCCGAGACAATGTCGATTTTATGTCATATGCTTTGCTCGGCTCCTTCCTAAAGGCATCATTGTCAGGCTGACAGTGCACTGACTTTGGCTCGATCGCATTATATACACGACTGGGTGTGATATTTATCGAGGTGCAGCGAGACTTGTCGTGCGTGCGTGGTCTAAAACCAGCATTGCCTCTGCTTTCAGTGCAGCCTGACGGACTCAAAGGCATTTGCTTTCACAACAGAGCCGGCCAGCTAACCAATCAGAGCACACTGGGTTCTGGTTTCAGACAGAGGGTGAAAAGAGGTGCTGCAGGACAGGTAGTATGAGAAAAATAAAGAGTGTTTTGAACATTAAAGCATGGAGACATGTAGAGACACTACATCCTGATATACACCTGAACATCAGCAGGAGAGGACTCTTTAAAGTAGAGACACTACATCCTGATATACACCTGAACATCAGCAGGAGAGGACTCTTTAAAGTAGAGTACACTACATCCTGATATACACCTGAACATCAGCAGGAGAGGACTCTTTAAAGTAGAGACACTACATACTGATATACACCTGAACATCAGCAGCAGAGGACTCTTTAAAGTAGAGGACACTACATACTGATATACACCTGAACATCAGCAGGAGAGGACTCTTTAAAGTAGAGACACTACATACTGATGTGCACCTGAACATCAGCAGGAGAGGACTCTTTAAAGTAGAGACACTACATACTGATATACACCTGAACATCAGCAGGAGAGGACTCTTTAAAGTAGAGACACTACATACTGATATACACCTGAACATCAGCAGGAGAGGACTCTTTAAAGTAGAGACACTACATACTGATATACACCTGAACATCAGCAGGAGAGGACTCTTTAAAGTAGAGGCACTACATCCTGATATACACCTGAACATCAGCAGGAGAGGACTCTTTAAAGTAGAGACACTACATACTGATATACACCTGAACATCAGCAGGAGAGGACTCTTTAAAGTAGAGACACTACATACTGATATACACCTGAACATCAGCAGGAGAGGACTCTTAAAGTAGAGACACTACATACTGATATACACCTGAACATCAGCAGCAGAGGACTCTTAAAGTAGAGACACTACATACTGATATACACCTGAACATCAGCAGGAGAGGACTCTTTAAAGTAGAGACACTACATACTGATATACACCTGAACATCAGCAGCAGAGGACTCTTTAAAGTAGAGACACTACATACTGATATACACCTGAACATCAGCAGAGAGGACTCTTTAAAGTAGAGACACTACATACTGATGTACACCTGAACATCAGCAGGAGAGGACTCTTTAAAGTAGAGACACTACATTACTGATGTGCACCTGAACATCAGCAGGAGAGGACTCTTTAAAGTAGAGATACTACATACTGATAGTACACCTGAACATCAGCAGGAGAGGACTCTTTAAAGTAGAGACACTACATACTGATATACACCTGAACATCAGCAGGAGAGGACTCTTTAAAGTAGAGACACTACATACTGATATACACCTGAACATCAGCAGCAGAGGACTCTTTAAAGTAGAGACACTACATACTGATATACACCTGAACATCAGCAGGAGAGGACTCTTTAAAGTAGAGACACTACATACTGATATACACCTGAACATCAGCAGGAG
>CM043804.1:21870273-21874766 GCA_023974075.1 Chaenocephalus aceratus | reverse complement strand
AATGTGTTTGTAATAGTGTCCCTGAAGGAGCGGGGGGGGGGGGGGGGGGGGGGGAGATAAAGGTCTCCATCTTCAAGGTTTGTTGTATGATATTCCTGTTGCTGCAAACTGAGAGGCGGAGCGGCCAAGGATGTATGGGCTTTGGGGACCTTTAGCAGGATGTGTGTAGCTGAGCGGGGTGTTGTGCGTCGGGGGTGAGCGGAGTGGCAGTAATTGTGTGAGGCAGAAGGGGGTGAGGCCGAGGAGGAGTGGATGGAGCGCCTGGTCTCGAGAGAGAGGACCAGTTTGCCAGAGAGTACAGGTCACAGTGATGTGTCCGGGGGGCATTGGTGGCGAAGCGGATGGCGGAGTTATACAGAACGTCTAAATGATCGACATAAAAGTATTATATCACTTACAATAAGAGTGGATAGAAAATACCGTACGTGATAAGATTATCTGCATTTAACCAGAGAGAGAAGTAACAGGTTATTGTGACATGATTTAGCTTTCTCAATATTTAATATTCACAGCAGAACAGTGACCTTAGAAAAGAAGAGACCAATATATTAAGGATAAAAAATGGTTTTATTGATAGGAAAACCTGCCTTTCACGACACGCATTCAGTCCGTACACCAACAATGAAACACTTGAGCACATACTACAGTTTAAAAAAGCAGAAATAAAATCTGAGTTTACAGAAAACACACACAGTGAAGCTCACACACACTATTTAATGCACATATCGGTTCACCTGCTGAGTTAAAACCAGAACACATGAAGCGAAGAAAGTGAAAACCATGAAGTAGATTCAGGCAGTAGAAGATTCACTCTGAAAGTATTATCCTACAGAACAGAACAGCTCACAGAGAAGAGATAACATCAGATCCTTTACAACACACACTATAGGATGTTTTTAGTAACTGTGAGGGAATACAATTATCTTCATGTATCCTGATTGTCGTGTTACATGAGATCCGTTAAGCCCCAAGCCTGCAGACTATGCACACAAACAACGCATCTGTTCTTTAAGCTAAAGTGAAAACGGTGAATGCACGCTGAGCGACTCCTGCTCCGCGAGTGACCCGTGGTCCAGGTCTGACAGAGCGGCCATCTGGTAGCTCTGGACCTCCAGCAGAAACCCCCTCCTGCATCCGGCCTCTGAAGATAACCTGCCTCCATGTTTGCCGTTCTATTAAAGCATAACTTATAATGCAAATATGTTTTGCACGCTGCATATTTAGTTGTTGTTGTCATCTGGGCTGTTAGTGATACATTCATCAACATGTCTACAAGCCACTTTCAAATGGTATGGATTAAGGTGCCTTATAATTCTCTGCAATGACACTTCATTTATCGGCGCTGCAGGAAATGGCTCAATTGAATTTTTCAACAGCATGTCTCTAAAGTTGTATCTGTTAGACTCAGAGCAGCTAACCAACCTGTGACTTACAACAGGTTATAATACTGCTATAAGTTAGCAACCTCAAGAGGAACTATCTTCCCCCTCTACGGGGAACACAGGGATTTTAGCCTTTGCAGACCATTCACATGCACTCAAACTTATATAACGCACTACAGGAGCGGAAACCCCCCCAAAACGATTAATAGGGACGTGAAATATACTTAAGTCAACTTTATTGTCAATCTTTCAGTTTGTGTGTACAGACAGAGAGATCGAAATACCGTTTCCCACAATCCCGAGTACAAATATATATAAAAACATGCATACAAATATGTATATCCTATATACACAATCAACACCCCCTGTGGGTATTGTCCACAGTAGATGACCATTACATGTATGATCTGTATGTGTAATGTGTATTTGTAAAGCGCTTTGAGAGTCATTGATAAAGCGCTATAATAAATATAAGGATTATTATTATTATAACACAACACATGTGCACACATTAAGACATCAATAAAAGCACAACAATCAATGCATACAAAATAACAGTCACGTCACTTTAAGTAGGCTTCTTATTTCTTTTAGATTCTTACATTTGTCATGTTTGTTGTACAATTGTGGATTAAAGGGGACATTATGTTGTAAGCCTGACTTAGTTGACTGCTTCTTTTCCACTTTAACGGTACGTCCACACGGCGGCGTGTGTTGAAGCTTGCAAAGCGACCGCAATGCAGTTCGGCAAAGCGTGGCGTCACCCCATTCAAAGTGAATGGGCAGAAGCGTAGAAGCTTCAACGCACGCCGCCGTGTGGACGGGCCGAGCGTCCACACGGCGGCGTGCGTTGACGCTTGGCGGTGGGCGTGTCTGAAGCTTGGGGACCAATCACATGAATCTCCCGCCCCCGACATACAAAGCAATAGCGATGTTAAAACGAAGTCAACTGGATATAAAATCCCCAAACAGGCGAACACCTACCAGTTCCACCCCCTGCCTCTGCCCCCTCCCTCCATGCCTCGCTCCTCCGGTTTGTATCCCGGTAGATGAACAGAGACTGATCAAACAGCACCGGGTGATTCACGACCGCTATGATGAATTTTCCCTCCATTTTTTGAATATGAGGAAATGACCTGCGTAGTCTCTCCCAGCATACACGCGGTTTGATTGGCTAGCGCTTGTACTGGCAGATTTGCATAAACGAGATTTCATTGGCTGACGCCGAGGCGCCAAAAGTTGAACATTGCTCAACTTTTTAAGCGAGCAACGCCAGCAACGCTCCACGTCGCTTCCCAAAATGCAGTTCGGCTAAAAGTGACGTCACCCCATTCAAAGTGAATGGGCAGAAGCGTAGAAGCTTCAACGCACGCCGCCGTGGGGACGGGCCGTAGCCAGCGCCAGCCAATCAAATCCCGTTTCTGAAAATCTGACAGCTGAAGCCGTAGCCAATCAAACCGCGTCTAAGCTGGGAGAGATATCCCGCCGTTCATTTCTATATTTCAAAAAAAGTTGGAGGAGAAACTAATTATCGCCGTAGCAATCACCCGGTTTTGTATGACCAGACCCTCTTCACCTACCGGGATACAAACCGGAGGAACCAGGCATGGAGGGAGGGGGCAGAGACAGTGGGTGGAACTGGTAGGTTTTCGCCTGTTTGGGGAGTTTATATATATTTATATTGCTCCCATAAAATCCCCGGGGGTTTTTGCTTTGTATGTCGGGGGCGGGAGATTCATGTGATTGGTTGTTGGTCGTGTTGCTTGAATAAAATCCCCAAGCTCCAGACACGCCCAGCTCCAAGCTTTTTTTGAAGCTGTAGTGTGGACGCTCCGTAAGTGTCTAGTAAGGGGTTCAGTGTCAAAGTACATCCCATTTCTGAGAGGTCATAACCAGGACGCATTTACATTTTCATGCCGAGTCCAATAGTTAACATGTCTTTCTCTTTCTTTGAGGATTTAAAACTGTTCCAGGGAGACAGAGCACAGTTATATATAATGTACTAACTCAAGTGATGTTTGAAGTCTTTTGCCATGAACACCAGAGAGTGGCCGTTCATAGTGGGAGTCTGCCTCTGATATACACAGTTGGATTAAAAGCACAGTGAATGCTTACTTCTGTCCAAAGCAAACAGTAACTGCATATTAGAGCTTGAGCAGCGAAAAAAATAAATGAAATGAAATGTTTTCCATCTTCTCTGCCACCAAAGAAGGAACCTCATGCCCCTCATTCTCCGATTGTGAAAGGCAGAAATAATGATTTGCTATTTGGTATGCATTTTCCCGCCTCTCTGGTGGGATGTTGATTCATGGGGGGGCAGGAAGGCAGTGCCTTATTAAAAAGCCAGCTC
The DNA here is from genome assembly GCA_023974075.1 of Chaenocephalus aceratus. Classification (NCBI taxonomy): domain Eukaryota; kingdom Metazoa; phylum Chordata; class Actinopteri; order Perciformes; family Channichthyidae; genus Chaenocephalus; species Chaenocephalus aceratus. The sequence goes on along the minus strand of CM043804.1, from coordinate 21,871,034 downwards.
TGCGTTCGCTATCTTATCAAATACAGAGACAAAATGTACGAAAACAAGCCGCTCTTTTTGCGTGAATGGAACCAGGTGAATAATTATCTCTCCCTGTCGCTATTTTTCGCTCTTTTGTAATGTAAAGTGTCTGAGCACCTCTGAGGGAAAGGTACGCGCTGCTTCTGTAAACATCATTCCCTCCATTGCTCCCTTCCCTGGGACATACAGTATCTCAGCGGCATTCAAAGTAAACGCCAGCTTCAATCATTCAATAAATGATGGGAGACGTTCGACCAGCTGAATCTGGCCTTGTGGAATAAACTATAGCTCTCATTACCATAGGAGGTATAACTGCAGTACACACATTAATACCAGTGGCGTTTTCTCCTGGAGGCTTCCCCTGTTTTTTTGGATTGTAGTTATAATTTTAATAAATAAATAAAAACACTTCGTTTAGTTTCGGAAATTCTTTGTTGTGTGTTGCTGCCGGCCTATGGAGCTATTTCAGGGTCTATCAAAACTATCATTGATTATCACTATTGATTATCCATTATTATTAATCCATTATTATTATCATTGACTATCACTATTGATAACAAAGCCTATCAAAACTGATGACCCTGAAATAGCTCCATACCGGCCCGTCTCTCCCCCATTCTCATTGAGTATTTTACAAAGAGTGAAACAGCGCCCCTCTAGATGTTATGGTGAAACAGTAGATTGCACTCACTGTTGCGAGAGGAGGCCAGCCGAAATTGGCTTCCCTTGGTGAAAAAAAA